>QNGE01004472.1:0-10004 GCA_008508345.1 Paragonimus westermani
CGGTTCGGATTAGCCTGTAACAGCGACCGAAACCAAAACACACCTGCCCCTAACCATCACCACAAATAGCTTGCGCCACACCACTTGTGATTCCACTCACACACCAAGTATCCCGTGTAATCCCGAATGAACATGATTAGGAGACGTGTGGTTGAACGCCTCTATGTCCACTCGACCAATGCTGGTTAGCCCACTCATGGGCTAGCACAAAACTAAAATCCCCATCTCTCGAGGAAAAAGCAGAGAGAGAGAGAGAGAGGGAGATTCCAATGGTAAGATCTAGGCTGAGAAGAAGAATATCGGCAGTGTAGTGGAATAGGTGGTTCAGCATACGAAAACATGTTAGTGCACTGTAGGGAGGATAGGAGGAAAAGCGAAATGTAGGGTTGAACTGAAACCAAGGCCACAAAATGTTCACCGTAGTGTACACCAAGAGAGCTGGATGAGAGGAAGAATAGAAAGCCAGAGGTATCCATGTTTTTGAAAATGGGAGCGGGTGAGTTCCGAAAGACGGTGGTCGTTGGTTGATTTGAAAGGTTGAATGGATGTAACTGGTACAAGCTACTTCAGCCCAACAAACTCGTTGCCTGTCGGTCGACGGTGTACTCTGAGTAAGTCGGTGACTCAGTAATCTGAGGCGGCCAGTGCACTCGCAGCTGCACACATCGCAACACCATCTAGTCATGTCAGCACGATCTATGACACCGATGATCCCCTTGTGTGCCACCCGCTTTCGACCAGGGCCACGCGGATGTTGTTCACTGAACTGGTGGACGTCCGTTTGGAACGTATTGCACCAGACCGTCCGGTTCAACACTAAATCTTCCCAACATCTACGATCGATGTAACAGCGCGGAAGATTTACCGGGATAACAATCTACTTCTTCCGATTTGGACCACCACGATTTCGCTTGCCCGATTTCACCTGCTCGCAGGGCAGCTGTTTTGGAATCAGGCCATCACCCATCCCTTGGACGCGATTTGACCAGTGAAAGTGATCCAACGTCAGCATGGTTTCTGTTCCGTCCATGTTTGCTCGCCGCAGTACGTGAGTGTCTGGAACCATGTCCGACCACCGAGTATCCAAGATGTGTGTTAGACACTGCAAATGTAAACGGCCCAGATAGCGCAGGTTCCGTCGATATCATGTTTGGGTATCACTGACGTGTAGTATTATAGACAGCGTCATTGAGCAGCAGACACACAACCTAGTGGCCATCTCCAGGCTATGATACTTCCACACACGTCTTTCAGGACGTTCGGAAGCAGCACTAGCCTCCGCCACACGAGCTCTCAACTCGCGATCGGCGGACAACTCCGTAAACAATTTGCTACCCAAGTAGCAGGAACCTGCGCAGCCGTCGACGACATCTCCACTGATGCGAATTTCAGGCGCGGGTGAAGGAACAGTATCTCCACCAGTAGAAAGCTGAAAGAAGGAAATAGTATTACCGCTGTTGATATTCAGTTCAAACTTGGATGTTGCGGTCACGAAAGCCGTGGCCAGTTTCTGAAGTTCATCCCCGCCGTGTGCGAACAGCGTGCTGTCATCTGAGAACAGAAGTGTAGTGGTTCAGAACAGTCTCAGACTACCCTAAGTGAATGCAGACGTATTTCACTGAGTTCAGCAACCAAAAATGATAGAATGCAACAGGACAGTTACGGGGGTTTTAGCAAGTTATAGGAATAAAAAGCTTGACCCACAGAAAGGGTTCAAGAAGACCACCACCACAACATTCCAAATTACCAGTATCCGGGAAGCGAGGATATTCCGAGATTACTGTGAGCGGCTGAAACGCGGTCGGTGCTGCGACGATATTCGGAGTACAACGGAGCTAAAAATGGATGAGATCCGTGCAGTATCGTCAAGCAACTATGCCACAGGTAGAAGAGCAGAAAGACGTGCGTGCACAAAACTTTATTGCGATTGCAAGGTCATTTTTAATCCATTCGAACAACCTGCAGAGATGACGCAAAAACGTTGTTGTACAATGGTGAAGCATCGTTAGTGAACAAAACCAATAAAAAACTCTACAGAAGCGTGGACATTGTCGAGGTCTGTAGCTGGGTTAGAGGAACAAACCGTCGAATATTCCGTAGGCACCCATCCGTCTGGTACCTAACCTCAGCGGCGTCTTCCTCAGAGTTATGAAGGGTAACTGTTAGCATGTCAGTCGAATATAAACCAAATGGGGTTGGGGATAGCATACAATCCAGCTTCACGCCAGTCACAATGTCAACAACATCTTAGTTCGATCCACACGATTGCACCTTTGTTTTCATGCCGACATACAACACTGTAATCAAACTGGCGGAAATGCCTGAACAATAAAACTTACTAAGCACCATCCAAAACACCTCGCGGCTCGCGGAATCAAAGGCCTTGGTACAGTCCACGAAGAAGGCACACAGGGGCTGGTTCAATTCCCGGCACTTCTCCTGAAGCTGTCTAACAGCAAATACCAGGTCAATCGTACTACAACTCACTCGGAATCCAAGCTGCTCCACGGGAACACTCATTTTCAAAACGTTCTCATCCAGCCAGTTCGGCAGAATTCTGGCAAGCACCTCACCAACACAACTCAGAAGACTGATGCCCCGACAGCTGTCGACGCATTCAGATAGAGTGAACCAGCTGGATCAGAGCGCGTTTCAGCGCCGGTCCGTCATTCTTCGGAATTTTACCTGGCAAACCAAACACGCCTGCAGTCTTCTCGCTGTGCACTTGTCTGGTCGCTCTCTGCACGTCTGGCAAATCCGGTGTGAGAACACATGGAGATTTGGTGGTCTGTTTGGTTGGGCTGTTCACGGTCACCCCGTCAACGGTAGCAGGATGGCTTAGTAGGTTACCAGTGTGATTGCGCCAGACTTTCATGATGCCCTTTGGCTGGATGGACTCAACATCGTCTTAAGAGAATCGCAAAGCTGTTTGTGTTGTCGACGGTCTGCGAAATCCTACATCCGTTCAACTTGCTTCCTCCGTCAGTCGTCTTCGATTTCACAAACACCG
Source organism: Paragonimus westermani (assembly GCA_008508345.1). NCBI lineage: Eukaryota > Metazoa > Platyhelminthes > Trematoda > Plagiorchiida > Troglotrematidae > Paragonimus > Paragonimus westermani. The sequence continues at coordinate 3,011 of QNGE01004472.1, forward strand.
TCAACCAGTTAAAGGCGAATACGCTGAAATGTCTCCCTCTTGTCTTCATTGTCTGGGTCTATTGTGGAAACGTCAAACGTCACATTCTTCCCTCATACCAAATTGGAGATTGCTGCGTTGTTATCATCGGACCAGTCCGGACGTTTCTGGCGCTCGACACCGATCGTCTCGGTGGCTACTGCCATGATCTGTTCACTGAAGTGCTACCAATTATCCTCAAAGGCAGTGGAGACGGTAACGTCTTGCAGGCGAACGGCAGCGACAAGCTGAAGTGCAGCCAGCGTCTCACATTTCCCCAGTCGTTTGACATCCAACTTCTGTCGTAGTCCGAATGACCCACAATAAACAGGCTTGTAGACATGAATAGACAATTTGATCCTGACCAGCCTCTGGTCGGTGTTACATTCAGCGTCGAGCATCACCCGTGTGACACACGCTTCACGAGTGTCGTGCTGCTGCCGCACAATCACGTAATCAAGCGACTGATGATTACCGTTTCGTGCATGAGTCCACGTCGTGATATCGCTCGCACCCAGCTGGAATCGGGTATTTGTGATAACCAGCTCGTGAGTGGCACACAAGTGTAGCAGACGATCACCGCTCTCGTTGACTGAACCGATGCCGTGTAGTCCGGGGACTCCCATGCAGGCTACCGAGTCGCAGCCGACTCGAGCGTTCAATTGACTCAGAACAAACAGTCGGTCACTCATCGATTCCGACCGGATTGTGGTGGACAGCTGACTATAGAACAGGTCCTTCGTCTGACCAATGTGACACAGTTGGTCCATAGGCACCAGCACATGTGGCACACTTACCTCGAGCGAGTTGCAGGCGCATGGATAGGATTTGAGTGCTGATGCCATGCGGTCCGCCTATCAGGGATCGGCGAATGCGGAACAGACACCATGCTGTTGATCACCATTTGCCGGGTAACCTATCCGGCAGGAGGTGTACCCGGCACCTGCTTATCGAAGCATACCTTGGTCCGCGAGCCTTGTCACACCCAAGGTTGCTACGTAGATTTCATACCGGCTCAGTTTCATAGCGATCGGTGTGGTTCGCCGTTCCTGTCGTTCTGTGGTGGTATATCGATCCAGCAGTGTGTGTACACTCCATGTTCCAATGGAAAGTGTCTTGTGTCTTCGGACGTATCTCAGGTTGGCCTTCGTGTTAGTGAGACTTGAGTGAAAATTTCTGCCTGAGGATTCATGTTTGAGGGTCAGTATGAGGATGAGTGTCTGTCAGTAGCATGTGCTCGTCTATCCACCCTGTCATGTGCAACAGATAGGTTGACCCGGTTTATCTTGCGTGACGGTCGACGTAATATGAAATTTTAGATGAGACCCAACTGTGAAAAGTCAGGGCTTCGGCTGGATTCGAACCAGTCACAGACACAGCATGCCTCAACGCGGCAAGCGCTCCACCAGCTGAGCTACGAAGCCACACCAGGAGCTCGAAAATTTCACATGTGGACTCTGTTACCCACCCGTCCCACTGTCTCATATGGATTTCGATTACAACACTCCTGAGGAAGGCCACCCGAGGTGGTTGAAACGTAGAGTATTACAACTTGCTCGTAACGCTTTTATTCCCAATCTGTTTATTTAAAATCAATGTTACAACGTGAAAGACTCACCTGCACAACATCCTGGTATCTCCGCTTCTGACTACCGGGATTTCGCTTACCTGTTTTCGTTTGTCCCTGCAATAACTGCTTCGGGATACGGTCATCGCCCATCTGACGGACGTGACCGAGCCTACGGAGCTGATTCAGCATCAGCATGGCTTCCATCCCGTCCATGTCCGCGAACCGCAGTACACACACACACACATGCACATAAACATACGTACACGCATTCAGCTGACAGACCTCACTGCACAACAAAGTATGTGATACAAATTTAGTGATGAGTGGTGAATTTATCTCGCTAGGAGGTTGAACTGGCCAAAAGGTAGGCCAGCCTCCATTTTTCTTCTGACATGATCATAATCGGAGTGCAGACCAAGAGTTAACCAAACCTTTTCAAGTGTGCAAAGAAAGTATATGTACTTTCGAACTGTCCGCATGAAAAGGTCAGGTAGTTGTAACTGGCGTAGCTCACCGCTTTTTCCTCAGACAGCCGTTTTTAGTTGCCGCTTTGTCTAACCTGTTTACCGCCCATCACTATGGTTTTCCATGGGGTTATAATTGGATACATACAATGACCCAAGATTAATCACATGCCGCTACTATAGTGACTCATCATTTCCACTATCCACTGTGGGCTAACAACAATAACGGGTCGTAAACACAGGCCGTTATGGTATGAACACTTAATTCAAGGGTGAGGTTACGAAAATTCTACAGAGGTGACAAACAACAGTGAAACGACTAATATCAATATAAATTAAACACCACCCACGACTAACCTCAAGCTGTAGCCTGCTATTGAAATATGTAGAGCGCAGAGAAGAGAGGGCTCATGGTAGGATGCCTCTGAAAGGTCTTTTAATACGGCTTCAACCATTAAACGCTACGGAAAACTATTTATAGGGCATCATAGAATGATCGTGAAAATTGGTTACACGACGTATATAGTCTTTCGGTCTGACTTCAGCTGGCTTATATCGCATACCGAAAACCTGCGTCAAATCACATGTGGTGCTGCACCGTTGCCACGACTGAGTTAACAAAAGTGACTTGCCTGTGCCGAACTACCAGGCCCAAAGTGGGGCAAACCAACCCATACACAGTGAGCATCGAGCCCGTGGATGGCTTCGCATTCCATTAAAGCAGAGGAACAACAGCTCTAGCAACTCGGTCTTGGGCCCACCGGTGCATCAGCCATCCACCCAAATGGGCTTCATCCACCGTTGTCGTCCACAGGACCGAATTAGTCGGACAAGCCACGCTTTGGGTGTTGGAGCCGTAGCCATCCGAGCAACAGACCGATGCCGACCGTGACCGCTGAGGGCAGGATGGAAGCAACCAGGGCAACCGACTGATCGCTACCTCCACGCTCAGTCAGGGTGTCCAGAGTAGGTGGTAAAACATTGCAAACACATCTGGCCTTACCGATCGTTTCACAGATGCGGACCGGGAAGCAAAACCTGAAATACAGACCACTTCACGGGAATTCTAACTGAAAATCATAGCAAAATGTCCTATCCAGAAACGGGCTTTTGACCAATTCGGACCACCAAACGGTCTCAACGCACAACCTTAACTACAAGCTTGCTAGCTGGCAGGGTGTGTGTGTACGCATTTCAGAGGAAGTCGCTCGGCTCCATTGTTCCTTTGTCTCGGTCACTACGGCTCGCAATCGGTATCAGCTGGTTGTCGACACACCTGTGCTCCGCCCCATGTCTATGATCTTAATGTCCCAATTGACTTGCGCTAATTTTTCAGGTATAAAACACATGTAAACTACGTAATTCTAATAGCCCGATGAGAATTACGAGAAACAGCTGTTTGCACAACTGACTTCTCATGAATTGCATGGGAATCCGGAAATGAATGAACACCAAGGGACTTTGAAAAGCAAACGGAAAAAGTATAAATACGCTATTTCTCTAGCAGTATGTGCCATCACGATAGTTTTTATGCCAAACGATGGGGATTGAAAAGCTGCATTCACGAACAAACACAGATTCACGAATTAATAAAGTTTGTTCGAAAGCTAGCAAGTTAACTTCAAAAACTGTGATACGTCATGTTGTGTTTTTAGGTCTACCGCACTACTGGTGCACATCCTCTCTCAGTTCTTCTGATGCTACTGCAGTGTCTTCAATGTTGGTACCTTGTTTCCACACGATAGTGGCTGGTCGATGGAACACTCGATTGCATCTGTCCACTCTACAATCCAATTTTTTATTCTGTGATGGTTGGCGCAAGATAACATCACTACTCCATGCATTGTCCCGGAACTCATACGCAACATTTTCCATTCTGCGTGCTGCTTTTATTGACGTATCCAAGATGTTGGATTTCACTTCATTGAGCTCAGTCGTCGGATGCGCTCAAGCGTTCGGTTCTCCTTCACCTCTAACGCACTACACTGCTGACTCCTATCAGAACTCGTCCGCCACATTATTTGCTAGGCTAACCTAATATCAACTCTGTTGTTCGTCTTAGCAATGGACGGTGTGCTAGCTTGTTTACCACTCCTATGATACACTGGCTAATGATTTTGCCTAGACTGATGACCTCATTCTCTTCGCGAAGGATCTGACGCGTACCTTGGTGGAAATTTCAGTTACAGTAATCGCTCTGGAGCTATGAGGGCTAAAGATCAACATGCGAAAGACTAAACTTATGGTCATTTGTGGTGATCATAAGCATACGACGACAGGTATCCATTCATTTCGGCCCGGACGCTATCCACCCATTAACCTCCTCTGACAGGGTGACTTATCTCGATATCCTGTTCACCTGGAAAGGTGAAGAGTTCACTAATCTCCGAATGCGGCTTCGTATGATGTGTGAAACGGCGAAAGCCAACCCCCCCGAATTTGCTTCAGAACCTCTACCTTCTGAGACGGCATCTGATCCCGAATGTGAATCGCTGGCTAGCGTTGCCCCCTGTCCACCGAAACACGCTCAAAATTATGGACTATACAATTCGCCAGTTTGTTCAGCGGTGGCTCGGCCTTTTAAAAAACATCAACCGGCCACATCCACATCCAAGTTCGCTTGGGTGGTCTAGACATTCCGAGTCTGTTCAACACCATTCTCATCTGATGCAAATCACAAGTGGAGAGATTGCTCTCCCTTCAATGTCCAATTCTGAGGAACACGATCAAAAGTGACTCATTCGGCCCTGTCATGATAGACTTCAATTTACCGATACGAGTTCAGGTTGTGGTAGTGACGAACAAGAAGGATGTTCATGCAGCGTGGATGGATAAGCTTTATCAAACGCTGAACGGCCATGGTCTTCAAGAACTGTCTTGCACTTCTGTTTACTTGTACATTTTCTTACTGTTCTCTTTCTCTGCCATATATTTGCATTTATCTACTATTCTCTTACTTCGTAGACAAGCAGCAGCTCACGCCATGGTACCCACAGATACGACTCAAGTTTGAAGAAGAAGGTGATGATGATGATAATGAGGAGATCAGGGTACATATGATAACCCTGCATGAACTGTCCGGCCAGCTTACTGCCAACTTCACCCAACGTGGTTCAGAAAGGAACTGAACTTCTATGCCAGTTAAAGACTGTATGACAAGAAAAGCTTAAGATGATCCGCTCAGCTACCTCCAAAGTCTTACTCGCAACCACCACGTTTAAGTAACAGATTTAAATGCACTTCGAGAAACTGTTGCGTTGACAGACAAGGTGGTTACCCGAAGCTTCTCATGCAGACTGTTTGGCAAAGCCACGATAAAAAAAACCGGAAATTAAGTTTGGTCGGTGTGAAAACTGGTGTATCGCTTCATTTCACTCCGTGTATTCGTACGTGGATACTACCGAGATTTTCGCATATTGCTAAGTCCGTCGAATACTCACCTTCCTAATGATCTTACCTCCATTGAACCAATTCTGCCACGACCTCCTTAAAGGATGGTGCCACCGATGAGTTCCTCAACAGTGTAAACCGTATCGCCATTCTGGAATTATTTAGCTCGTGTAAGAGGATGAACAGGGGGTTTCTTCAACAGTTCGATAGTATTACTGCGTCGCCCAAAAGCGGATTATCTCTTTGGCGAGAGTTTAACACAACCCAACATATTCTACTTATTTGCATTGATGTGGAGACGAGCAAATGAGATTTGTTGTGTATTCTGTTTAAATTTTCCCAATTCTGTTGAAGTCTTGTTGCTTTTCACGTGTGTGTAAATTTCACTTCAGGACTGGGCTCTTGATGAAGTGAACAGGATAAAATGAATATGCATTACCTAACCACCAGTGTCCCTCTGTCAGTATCATTCCTGTAGTCCAAAAAATTTATGAGCAATGAATGCATCATCCGCATGATCACTGAAGATGCCGGAATAGGATTAAGACGTACTTCGACCCTTTTTCTTGTTTAATCAGATTAACCGTTTAGCCATTTTCACTCAAGGCTATGCATGAGACTTCTGGATAATCCATCTGTGGTCGGAAACGGTTATCGGAGTTGTACATGTGGAATTTTCAAAGGCCTTCTGATTTCAAATCTGACCTTTACATTAAACAATTCTGAGATCTGAAGTAAAGTTTTGTCTTCCATGTTGTCTGTTATTAGCATCACCACAAGTACCAATTCATCAGTAACTGATAAAGACGCTTAGTCGCCCAACGGATGTATTCACATCTGAAACATGGAAAACCAACATGTAAACTGGATGATTCCGAACAGATAACATTGTTCAGAAGCGATCCAGTTGTGAAAAATCAGTGTATTGACTGGATTTGAACCAGCGACAGAAACAGCGTGGCCTAATGCGGCAAGCCCTCTACCAACTGGACTACGAAGCCAAGCCGGGCGCTCGGAAATGTCATCTGGACACTGTTATCCGATCGTCCCAATGCCCCACATTTAATCTGTCAAATGATCTAGAGCATCGGCTGTCCGGGCAGGATGTCTTGATTAGGTCTGCCATTTAGCGTATTGTATTGGAACAAGGACGGGTAATGTTCCATTGAGGAACTTATGTCAAAATGGAACATGAACAAAGACGGATAAAATAAGAGTAATTAGAGGATTTGGTAACAGTACTTGCGTGTATTTACACCAATGGCTACAGCATCTTGTCACGCGATACTGTAGCGAGAAGGCGTCCAACAAAGCACAATCTTTATTGTCCAAACCGCCAGTCACATGCAACGCGCGCTCTCTCGTTTATGAGTCGCAATTCCAACCCGCAGCATCCCCCGGTTTCCGTTCACACGTCGTGTGCACTTCTAACCGGTTTACGTGCGTGACCGGTGCCTTCTATCGGAGGGTTTTTCGCTTGCCATTCCTCGTCCGTTTGTCCGATTCCGTTGCGCGATGGCTCGTCCGGCTGCTCGTGCTGTCCGCCATCCAC
>QNGE01004472.1:23685-48761 GCA_008508345.1 Paragonimus westermani
GAGGATGCTCCAGTCGCTTTGGACACCATGTCTCAGTTCCGTCATGTGGCGAAAGTCATTAAATGTCATTCTGCTTCCCAACGATCCTTCCCATATGTCTCCCGTATTTATCCCGCAATCATTTCGACCCATGCGGCTACTGAATAGTGGTGTGAGTAGTATGGTGCGACCGTCTATCCTCACTACACTAGGTCGACGCGCCACGATAACATCGGTAAATTTTCTGTATCAGAATATCATGGGCTCCTGTGAAGTGTTACAAAATTTCGAAAGCCTGTAACCGAGCCACTCGAATGACCAATTAATAATGTTGGTGGTGAGTGATTTGAGATTCCCTACACCACTACTTCTTAGAGGTACTTCGGAATCTGGACGGAAAGCAGACTGGTGATGGGAACTGTGACCAAGACAACTGGAAGGCTTGTACAAATTTGTTGTGCGAACATAGAATCGGATTGCCTAGGTTGGGTATCATTCAGATGCCTTTTTAAGTTAGTAACTAGCAGCCGAAACGGGTTTCTTGGTTTAGCCCCAAAATTAAGCATGATGGAGGAATGTCCCCGATTGAACAGGTAGATAGCAGTGGGTAACCCCCGTTTGGACCTTGTTAGGACATCCTCAGTACTGACGATGTCATGTTCACTGGCTGCATGTCCAAGAATTCCTGGAGGTGTGTTATATTGTGAATTGCTTTTCTAATACCTTTGACTTAGAACTAATCTTTTATTCATCTGAAATTATGAATTGTTGGCAACTTAGGGTTGACTGAACTTGCGAACAGAAATACGTATCTACTATACCGTACAATTCGCTGCGATAGGAGTGCACTTCCTCAGTAAGAATGTGGTCTGTTCAGTTTCGAGGTTTTTCTCACAAAACCCAAACACTGTGCCTAGGAGGGGATACCGCAGCTTGGTCATCTGTTTGGTGAGGAAAATCAACGTTTACTGTGAACAGAACGTTGAACACACAATACAGCTACAACTCTTTCCGAGCTTCTGTTGAAGTGCGATATCTGACCTTACCATATACCTCGGGTAAACAGTAAGCTAGCAGTAAGAGTAACTACTGTTAGTATTAACCTTACTTCAGTTAAAATCATGTATTTGTCATTGTTATTTCCCTTCCTAACAGTCTCGATGATCCCCTATAATGACATAGCCTAGTGTTGATATACGGCCACTTTATACTACTGATCAGTAGCCACGTGTAGGCACGCATTAGTGTTGCAGTGATCAAGGGAAAACACAAGATGGAACGGTGAATTGTGCTCCAGCACGAAATGGTGTTTTCCACATGTGAATGTGGCACTGGCAACTGTGACGTCCGGAATTGTCGTTACGCACAAAAATGTTTGAGTTCGAGATGGTGTTGGAGCAAATACTGTTTGGTACTAGCAGGAATTCTGGTTTTGTACAACTTAAAAATCATTCACAACTGATGGCAGTTCTCGCATTCCGGTAGAGTTTTTCAGTCTTTTCGAAAGGGCCTGACTGAAAAAGTAGATGTGTGTGACAGCTGCGATCGATTTTGATTGATGTTCATTTTATACAGCCACATCTTGTCTGGTTTCTCGATAGGTGAAAGTTGTGCCACCCGCGTTCTGAGCTCACAACAGTCGTAGACTGCTAACTATCTGCAAGGTTTAACCAAGCCATTTTGTGATAACGTAGCATGATGAGATAAATAGGCACCTTGACCGGTCTTGCTTGTAGATGGCCTATGCATGTGGAAACTGATCTGGTCGGTCTCCCTGTGGTCTCATCAGATAAGATTCGTGACACCTTATCTCAACTTTCTCCCTGTATGGAAGTGTTGTATATGCATGGGTTGTAAATCAGCTGATCCTGTGTTACTCAATATGCATTGTCATTCTTCCCGCTGATGTGGGAATTCCAGGTTTAAACATTTAAAATATGGTATGTATCTACTTTTGAAATCCATTCATGTGAAAATCCGACCCACCCATATTCCTCCCAAGCGCGTACCCCGTTTATTTTACCTCTCCTGTTTCTGACCGTTAACTGGACCTTGACCCATCTGTTTTTGTAACATCGTGTCAATTTGATAGCTATGCCGATAGCTATTTGCCGGCAGTAGTTTACATGAGTGGTGTGGTCATCACCTTTTTTAGAACTCGGCTCGCTCCCATTATTTTTTAATCCGTTGATTCGTCGAAAGAACCTTTTTGGGTATAAATGTCATATCATGTGATTTTGGTTCATCTTCAGCCTGTTCGGCACCAAATTGTAATTCGTTCCCTGAAAAAGATCTGTCGGTCGAAGCCGCTGAGGTGGTCTATCTACTCAGTCTGATAATTTGTTCAAATGTACCGTGGTATTGTTATCCAATCTTGTTTTGATTAGTTGGAATCGTTCGTTTATCGCTACGCGTTACTCAGCGTCATTCTGGAACATCGTACAAGGTATGTCTTCATTTTGACAGAACACAAGAGTGCCAGTTAACTATGTTGCCTACTTGCAGGCAGGTTAGCGCTGCACAACGCTCCGAGATCGGATATATACAGTAAATGAAAAGTTTTAGCATTTCCTAAAATTTCCATCAATACCACAGAAAAGCTGCTTGATTCGCACCTTTACCACTCTGGGAGATTACGGTGGCTTTATTGTGTTTCAGAAATTAGAGTGGATTAAAATGCCTTTGTGTCAGTTCCTAACTATTGACTTCCTTATATCACAGTGGTTGAACGATTCAACTAATTTCGTTTTCAACGTCTCTACACAAAGATCTGAGAATGAAAGGTTACTTAATTGGTCGAAAGGTCTTAAATTGAGCCTCCAAACCTAACTCCACAAGCTTACGCTCACGGTCTTGATGAGTACACTTCAGGTGTAACTCTACCTAGTGTCCATCTTGAAAAGGTATGCATATACTGTTAAGAATTTCTTAAAGTTGTTGTTTTTGGTATAATCCCCAGAGTTTGTTGAAATAAATTGGGTCCCACAGACTGACACGACAGCACTGAGAAGATTGTGCTGACAAAAATACGGTTCTAAGTAGCCATCGCACGGGCAGATGCTACCGGAGAATGTTCGACAGTCTCCGGCCACTTGGAATAACCACCGGCCATGACACGTTAGGACATCTCATCAATCGAATAGGCAAAATCTAAGTGAAAATATGACCATGGAACCTTCGGTGGCTGCTTAGTTGCGGGATCCTGTCATGCGGGCAGTGCAGAAACCTGTTCACGCTACAATTTGAAAGTCCATCTAATCGGCATGTACATCCGCAAGCAGCCGTTTTCACATCGCTGGTGCCTGGATGACCAGAATGAGATTGGCGTAGGACAGTGAGCCGGAGAGAGGCTGGGATGACTACACGGTCCGCGAGCATCATGCAGAATTCAACCACTTCCAAAGATCCACGTCTACGGTGAAGCTGACTGAGCTCATCCACGAGAAGGATTTCAGGCCAAGTCACCTGGACGAAAGTGATAGTCTGCTGGAGGGATTGGATCTAATGCAATGCCGAGTTGTACGTCGACGGCAGTTACCGCAATTTTGCAAATGGCGTTGCAAAGTTGGCGGCGCACATCAACTTTAGTGACTGGGTTATAGTCGTTAATGAGGTGCAATAAGCAATCAACTTGACCAGAATCGTCAGTGCTGACGTAGTGGATGACGAACTCATGAGCCAGAAGAATTTTTCCAACACCGGAAGTGCTGGATCCTAGTGCATCAGCTAGAGGCCAAGGATATGCATACCATTGGGGGGAAGAAACGGGCTTTCCCCAATACGTTGGTTTAACAGGGTTGACTTGATTGGGTAGATTCGATTTTTTCCGAGCCTTACTCCGACCGCAATTTGCAGGATTTATCTTTTGAAATGGACCACCTCGCTATGCTTCAATTATTTCAGTATCCTCACAAAACTGTTATACATTTTTCTACCTTACGTGATTTAAGCGCTGACATGTGTTACCTGTTTGAGGCTTGACATCGCAGCAAAGTCCCCGTATGCTAAGAAAGTTCGCTGATGAAGTTTCCTCTAGTTGCTTAGGACTTCGAAGTGTTCAATGCATTGAATAACGTCACCTGCTCCTGCTGACCGCGCGCTGAAAATAATCGACCTGCTAGGTCTTTAGTACGGTAAGACCCTGGTCTCTATAAACTTCGTAAACATGCTCTTTTTGAGTGTGAGAAGAACCTGGGACAAACAGGTTTGTTCTCGGTGTTTCCTGTCACGTGTCTAGCAAAACTCTGTGGTAACTTTGCAATATTGTTGAAAATTACGTTGTCTGTTGCTGCCGCTCCCTGGTGATCGCATCATTTTCTTTCTTCCTCTGGGGCAAGCTGTATGACTGCGTGACACGGTGACCAACTGAAAGTATTTGGAGAACACCAACTAACGTAGTTTACGTTAAGCCCAACAAAGATTGGAACATCTACAATTGCGGCACATTTAACTGAGTCAGACCATCCAACCAATCCCACAGGCACACCCTTCAGTGGTACACGACTATGACAGATCAAAGGTCACCTACTGGTGAGGGCAGACGCAATCGCCATTCGTCATCATTCCTCCCCACCTTCATAGATCCTCCCCGAAGGGTATGGTGAAGGAACAATGGCAGTCGTGGAGCACTCCTGTGAGAGTTTTGATTAGAACTTCCTGCTAAACATGAACAACGTCAATAAATCTTCCAACTGAGCTTACTGTATCTGTCCTTTCAAACGGAAACAGATATTGTCGACTGATTTTTAGAAGTAGATGTAAGCAACCCTATGTGGTTAAAACTGACTATATGGTGACTTTTTCCGGCACACGGAAAGCACCGTCTTCTTTTCATACACGTCTCTGAGGCGTTAACAGTTGTTCCGCTATAGCGACACTCCCGCATTTTGACTGACTAATAGAACTATAGTTCAGCAGAGCTGCATAAGTCTACAGGTAGGCAGTAGGGCATATTCGGCTAACATCATCCTGAGTCGATCACAAATCCCGTATTCTCATAAACTTTTTAGTCAGTTCCCTTCGAAAAAGAGCACTGCACTCAAGATTCGTTCTTGTTGGACTTCGTTGTGCTCATTCTTGGCAGGGTCGGGTTTTCGATTGACTAAGCCTCTTGATTATGTGTGCGTTCTGTTAAGCAAACAAAGGTGGGATGGCGTACACAGGCGTAAGGAATAACTGTCATTTGGTGCTATCAGTTGCCATACTGCCTAACAACACTACGTGAACCTGTTATTTCGTTCTACGACGCAGTCGGTAAAGCACACTTAGTGAGGGATAGTGAGGTTGGTTTTTCCTATATTAATAAGACCTATCAATAAAAAACACCATATGTCAGGGATCGGTATTTGATTACCGTGTAACCCACCGCGTGACGTAGAGTGCACCCCATAACATATGTGGGGCGAAAATATTTGCCCATAAGAAGTAAGTAAGACAGGCGTTGGTGGGTGGGTGGGGGCAGACCAAGTCTAAAACAATTCACACTGATCTGTTGATGAATCCCACTTCGACTTACACAACGAGGCGTTCAGGAAGAAAGCTAACTCTACCAAAACGGGATGGAAGCATTTTTTTTCAAACTGCCTGCACTGCAATAGTAAATGCTTCTCAGTTCAAAAGAACACTAAACTCTAATCTGTATGTGAGGAAAATGTAACAGCTACTCAATGACGCACCGTACCTAAGATATCGAAGCCCAATACGGACATCACTGCCGGCTAAATTACACAAATCCACATGTAATTGCAACGACCATTCGAACACAATCATTTTCACCGACACAAAGGTACCGTTTGGAATTCTTCTGTTACTGGAACTTTTTCTAGCAGGAAGGAAGAAGAGTAAAGGAAATTTTCGTTAGAACCTCAACTTCCTTTTGGTGGATATTCCTCCGAAAAAATCAATTAATTGGTGATACTGGAGGTAACGTGATCGAGAGCATGTTTCTGTCATTTGCCGTTCGGTGACGTAATAAAATCCCTATCATCCAATAACCTCAGCACAAGCGTTTCATCCCAAAACAAGTGGTTTGTGTATCACCGAACTACAACCTGGTTCTCATAGAGTGCCAGTGGAGGTGTTATCCAACAACGCAATTATGACAAAACGGGCGGAGTGATCGGACTAAGAAATTACCCGTAATTCTCATCTCTGAATAGAGGTTTGATTTTCTGATAGACAGCATATAAGAAAAATGAATTTCAGCGAAAATTACAACCCAAGATACAGTTCAGAATGCCACCACTTTGGCATTTTATCATTGTTGGTTATAACGTGGTATTTAGGTAGCAGAATCTTTTCTGCCAAACACTGGGTACTGCAAAAACCTGACTTAAGTATTGTCTGAATTAGAGTATTGTTAACAATACATCATGTTCTGTACATGACATGTAACGGCAGCTATCAACTATCGGCGGCATTCAACCGGTAACTCAATATATTTTGCCGGTGATACGCAGCTAATGAAGATTTAACATTTGTCTTCACCCTTCCCGTCAGCTTGGTTCGAACATGGTCCTAATAAGCGACACTGTGAACGAATTTCCGGGACAGCAGCTCCAAGCATTCATTTGTCTACACCGAATGCGCATTGTGCAAACACTCGATCACTCCGCCGTCGGAGGCTCCATTGAAGTGTTCCGATTTTAGACCTGCTCGTTTGATTTAATAATGAATCACTTGTAATCAGTTGTATACAGGTGTGTGTGCGTGTGAATGTTCACTTGTACCGTTTTCCGTTCACGCTAATCGTAGATACAGCAGTGTAGACCTACTCTACAGAGATCAGTGACTGACGTTTGGATGGCGACTTCCGCATAAGGCTCTCCTTACCGGACAGGGTGAACTGATTTGGAGAATTTCTGTGTGTCGTTTGGGTGGCGCAGCTATGATTTTGTGGGAATGAGTTTTGCATAGTTCACTCTGCTGTACACGTCAGCTGCTACTGCGTTTAGTTCTTTGGTAATTTTCAGCTTCGGAAACGTCAAAGAAATGACTACAAAACGGAGCTAGGACCTCTGCTTGTCTGTGGACATTCACCATATCAAATGAAGTTTTGCTGTTCTGTACCACGCAGGATGAGGCCAGAAAAATTGTTAGTGGTGAGCACTGGCTGCTTGGTTTATTTGGACTGGTCCTATGCTAGGTATGTTCAGTTGCAACCCTCAAGGAACGATCATAGTTTGTTTACGCTGTTCACGCTTCTGGTGAAACTTGTTCCCAGGTGTACAATGGCATCAACAGGATGAAATTCGTGTGTTGCAACCAAATAACTTAATCTTGTTTTTATGGCGTTTACACAGGAGTTTTAGTGTATGTTATGCGATTTGCGAACACTAGTTTTACTTACATAAACATCTACACTTCGATGTGTCTTCACTGGACAGACCGTCCTTAGCATCTTTTCCTATTGTGTTGTACCTCTAATTCACAAGATAAGCGCTCCGGGATAAAAAGAGACACTTATAAACCTATTGCAAATCGAAGTTCGTGACCGCCCATCCCTTTATGTACGTGGAGAATTAAACGAGCGCACCACTTTCGAAGCTATACCATTCTCTTATGTCGCCTCTCAAAATGCAGTGGCTTTTCTAAGTTGTTAATTCGATGAGGAACTATATCGACAAATAGATGGCGTGACAATGGGATCCATGTTGGGGCCGTTGTTTGCGGACACCTTCATGGTGAGGTTGGAGAATGACCAGTTAGAAGAAACCATTCGGGGATTCATTGTTTATAAGCGATCTGTGGATGATATCATGTATAGTTGACGAGAATGCTAATCCAACGGATATCTTAGCCATTTTCAACTCGGCCCACACAAACGTAACATTCACAACAGAAGCCGAACGTAACTATCAACTAGCTTTTCTGGACGTACTCATCCAGCAGCGTGCTGATGGATCAATTCAACGTAAAACCTATAGGAAAGAGACCTGGAATGGGCATTATATCCAATTTGGCAGCTTTGTCCCTCTAAGGCAGAAGAGAAATCNCGTGAGCATCATCTAGCCTGGATCAATAGCGGAGTCACCAAGACGATTACCAGCGCAATTGTTGCACACCTCGTTGATACAAATCATACTGTCAACCTGGCCTCCTCGTTTCGTCTGATTAACCAAGTCAAAGGCATTCATTCAAAAGCTGTCAGGTGCCGAATTTTGGCCAGGGCTGGAACGATCGGAATTCGACTGAATAATCCACCTTTGTGCGCACAGAGGCGCTTTGTTCAGGCGTTGAGGTTGCCATGGCCAGACAACCACACCACGACTTATTAAAAACGCCATGGTTCCAGTTACGTCATAATGGTGACATAATCGTAACAAAACGTTGTCTCCGTGTCTGACCTCACTTGAACTTGCCATTTGTTTTGTTCGCTTTCCCATGACAACTCTGTTTCATATAAATGTTATGTATTTGGTCTGACAATGAATAACCGAAAACGAGCTTGTTCGTTACACCATTTTTCTGATAGTTGTTAATTCTCCTTGTTCTTGTAGTGGAGGCCGTTGTCCCGTTTAATACTAATAACGGCACTACCGTGAGAAGTTCTCAAAGAAACCGAATTATTGTTCTTTCTAAGTACAGTAGGGCACGAGTGTTTGCAATGGTGTCTATAGGGGCAAAAATCCTTTCTCTCGTCTTCAACATCGTAGACAGAAGCTCTGTTTTTTAACCTTGTACTTGTAAAGGCATTGGATTGGACAAACGCATCGATACGAAGTCAACCGTTGATTCCCAGAAGGCTGCGGCCATTCAGTGTCGAAAACGTGAACAGACTGGTAGGTCAGCCCAGGGACCAATCAGCACGGCACGCCGTTCCAGCATCGGATTTTGTTATAACGATCACCGGAGTAAAACAAGTTATTTAAGTGCATCACGCGTTAAAACAAACGAGCTACAAGCGGAGTCGAGCCGACCAAAGGGAAAGCGAAAGCGTCGGCACCAATCTTAATTCTTCATTTTGCTGATGCGTCTAGTCTATACACTAACCAACAAAAACCCGATAAACTGAAATTCGCTTTGTGCCACTAAGACTGACTTTTGCTTTCGTTCCGGAAGGCAGTCAATCTCAACAGTAGTCACTAGTATCCGTTTCGTTTTAATACTTCTTGGTTAGAGAATGTGATGTAGGAAAGTTATAACACATTGTGTACTATCCCACGAGACCTTTGACAGTCCGCATTACCCCTCATTTTCTGGCTGTTTCCAGAACTGATTCCGACTATCCTCCTGACGTGAGCCTACTTGTGTCGGATATAACTTTTGTCTGAATCGCATACTGTCCAAATTTTTAGTCCGTACATTCATGCATTAACGGGTACATACGGTAGATCCTTTCCAGATTCCCGTAGAATTCATAAGAAGTCGATCTTGCAAACAGCCGTTTTCGGTCATTCTCATCGGGCTTTTACAATTACATGGGAATAAGTGCGGGTTATATATGAAATTATGACGAGTTAACCAGGACGTTAAAATTAGAGAAATACGGCCGGAAAGAACAACGGCCTTTGAGAGACTTCAGTCGCCCATTAGCATGCCTTTTGTTTCCACTTGTAGCAGTACTGATGTGGAAGTAACGCACAAAGATGTTCTCTTCCAGATGCACCTCCAAATTTCCAGTTAGATATTTTTTTGTCAAACCAAGTGTTTGAGACCTCCTATGTTTTCACACGGAACGTATCTAAGTAAAATTCAGTAAATTCAAATCGAATTTCAGACCGGACCGGAAATACTCAAAACAGTATAAGAAAGACTTCGTTATCCTTGGCCACTACTCTCAATTGGTCACACCACGACATAGACTGCATTCGTGCTCATCTGAGATGAACATCCGGTTCTTACTCAATTGTCCTAAGTCATTCTTGTCATGCTCCAGTATAATGAAAGTTTCTAGTGTTCAAAAACACGAATCGAGCGGTCACTTTAATGGAATGCTGTGTGCGATGACTTCATTTACTCATAATGCGTGAATATTATGACATAATACGGAATGAATTGTTACCACAATCCTCCATAACTGGGTTATTGTTCGACGGCTCGCCCACCTGACCGAAGGAGATCAGAAGCAATGAGCACGTCGATCAAGGAGGCGTTTCACGAACCTTTTTGAACGCACCAACTGCTCTTACCCAAAGCTGAGCCGCAACTTTTTTTCCCAGTGTAAATTTTTTGCACGACTGTTTTCACTAGAGACAAGCGGTTTCATTGCCGGTCTAGAACAAGATTAACCCAAAATGTGGATTACGTGAAGTGCCTAGCTCCGTATACAGGCTAGTGAGTGCGACAGCCAAAGTAGGTGAGTAGTCCCGAGGTTGTTTGATAACCAGGGTTTGAAAAACTTCGTTTACAGACAGTCGTGAGCCGAACTTGTGATGATGTGCACAGAGACCTAATGAATGCGTGGGTGTAAGGCGTAGATCGCAGAGCAGGTGGGACGCTTAGAGAAGTCACACAACTGTTGGTGACTACGAGTTCTTCACCTTTATCATTTAATCTCAAGATCGCATGTTCCCTAGTTCCGTTTTGCCACAACGCCTTCCACTATGCCAGCCGGGCCAAGCAACTGAGAAATTAGGCAGATTTCACATGTGTATAGGGTGGCGGTGTCTTTCAGTAAGGTTGTGGATGAAACTACAAATCATCGTGATACATATTATCGCACACAATGCAGGTCTGTGTAGTAGACTAGTCCCTCCTATTCACCTAACCAGTTTTATACACAAGCGTAGAATCTGATTCACTCTTTGGAATTGACCGGTTTTGTCCTAGCGAAATGCCCAATTCAAAGGTTTTCCTCGTGGTTGGACTTGTTCACTTCACAGATTCTTTGCCATGTGCATGTGTGGTTTGTCCAGTACATCAAGCGCCGGATACGTGAGTCCTCAAATTCCTGTGAATGTCACACCACAGCGTTTGAATTTGCAGGCCAATCTGCACGAATATAAACAAGTGCGGGAAAATGTTGGGAAAATGACCTTTCCCACCGTCACACTATCATTTGAAGACGTGGGAAATACACACAATCTCATCCATCACAATGTAACATTAGGAGCAACGAAAGCAATTTTTAGACAACGAAAGTGATGTTTCGTTGTCACATTAAGCAATTTACGTGGCAATCCCAGGCTTTCTCTGCTTCTGACGATGACTACAGATTGTCTTCTAGTGAATGTCAACAATTGTCAGAACGCTGGTAAGAAAAATCAAGTTCGACCGGTCCACTGGAAAAGATTGGGGAAGTTGAACAGAACAGAACCGTTTGAGACGTTGATGCTGCTTTGGTAGCAACCGAATTGGTTTTGGACTTCGAAATTCTGTGATTGTTTTGTAATCTGGATTTCTGTATGTTTTGACTCGTCTGCAGTAAACATCAGTAGAGAGGCAGCGAGATTTGCTCAAGCGTAGATTGCGTCATGTCAGTCTTTTGTCTGCTTTATTCAAATTTGCGACGGAAAATGGTTATTTCAGGTTAGGAAATTGTCACTGTGTGTGTGTGTATTGTCTTACGACTAAACTTACCAGGTACAATCCACAATGCCTCGCGGCTCACAGAATCAAAAGCATTGGTGAAATCAAAGAACAGGGCACACAGGGGTTGGTTCCGTTCCCGGCACTTCTCTAGCAGCAAATACCAGGTCGATCGTACTGCAACTCGCTCGGAATCCAAGCTCCTCCACGGGATCACTGGCCACCAAAACGTTCGCATTCATCCAGCTGAAGAGGATTCCGGTAAGCACCTTGTAAACACAGCTCAGAAGACTAATGCCCAGACAGCTGTCGACGCATTGTTTGCTACCATCATCTTTAAACAAAGATACTATCAGGGCATCGTTGAAATCTCGTGGCTTCACCTCGTGCTTCCAGATGGAGTGGACCAGCTGGATCAGAGCACTTTCCAGCGCCGGTCCACCATTCTTCGAAATTTCACATGGCAAACCAAACTCGCCCGCAGTCTCCTCGTCAAGTATTTGTCTGGTCGCTCTCTGCACGTCTGGCAAATCGGCTGTGAGAGCACGTGGAGATTTGATAGTCTGTTTTGTCGGACTGTTCACGGTCACCCCGTCAACGGTAGCAGGATGGTTTGGTAAGCTACCAGTGTTGGCGCCAGATATTCATGATGTCTTCTGGCTGGGTACACCAGCAGCCGGTGTCCACGTCAACCGGTGTTTTGGTGGACTGGACGGATGAACTGAAGGTCGTCTTAAGAGAATCGCAAAGCTGTTTGTGTTGTCGACGGTCTGCGAAATCCTACATCCGTTCAACTTGCTTCCTCCGTCAGTCGTCTTCGATTTCACAAACACCGTCAACCAGTTAAAGGCGAATACGCTGAAATGTCTCCCTCTTGTCTTCATTGTCTGGGTCTATTGTGGAAACGTCAAACGTCACATTCTTCCCTCATACCAAATTGGAGATTGCTGCGTTGTTATCATCGGACCAGTCCGGACGTTTCTGGCGCTCGACACCGATCGTCTCGGTGGCTGCTGCCATGATCTGTTCACTGAAGTGCTACCAATTATCCTCAAAGGCAGTGGAGACGGTAACGTCTTGCAGGCGAACGGCAGCGACAAGCTGAAGTGCAGCCAGCGTCTCACATTTCCCCAGTCGTTTGACATCCAACTTCTGTCGTAGTCCGAATGACCCACAATAAACAGGCTTGTAGACATGAATAGACAATTTGATCCTGACCAGCCTCTGGTCGGTGTTACATTCAGCGTCGAGCATCACCCGTGTGACACACGCTTCACGAGTGTCGTGCTGCTGCCGCACAATCACGTAATCAAGCGACTGATGATTACCGTTTCGTGCATGAGTCCACGTCGTGATATCGCTCGCACCCAGCTGGAATCGGGTATTTGTGATAACCAGCTCGTGAGTGGCACACAAGTGTAGCAGACGATCACCGCTCTCGTTGACTGAACCGATGCCGTGTAGTCCGGGGACTCCCATGCAGGCTACCGAGTCGCAGCCGACTCGAGCGTTCAATTGACTCAGAACAAACAGTCGGTCACTCATCGATTCCGACCGGATTGTGGTGGACAGCTGACTATAGAACAGGTCCTTCGTCTGACCAATGTGACACAGTTGGTCCATAGGCACCAGCACATGTGGCACACTTACCTCGAGCGAGTTGCAGGCGCATGGATAGGATTTGAGTGCTGATGCCATGCGGTCCGCCTATCAGGGATCGGCGAATGCGGAACAGACACCATGCTGTTGATCACCATTTGCCGGGTAACCTATCCGGCAGGAGGTGTACCCGGCACCTGCTTATCGAAGCATACCTTGGTCCGCGAGCCTTGTCACACCCAAGGTTGCTACGTAGATTTCATACCGGCTCAGTTTCATAGCGATCGGTGTGGTTCGCCGTTCCTGTCGTTCTGTGGTGGTATATCGATCCAGCAGTGTGTGTACACTCCATGTTCCAATGGAAAGTGTCTTGTGTCTTCGGACGTATCTCAGGTTGGCCTTCGTGTTAGTGAGACTTAAGTGAAAATTTCTGCCTGAGGATTCATGTTTGAGAGTCAGTATGAGGATGAGTGTCTGTCAGTAGCATATGCTCGTCTATCCACCCTGCCATGTTCAGCAGATAGGACGGTTGATGCAACATAGTGCTTAGTTTTCGTTGTATGATAATGGATGTTATAGGCTTTGGGATACTCTCAGGACGCCCAGCCCTGGTAAGGAGAGCGATTGGGGTTCCCAACCACAGCCTTTGGCTACGGACCCTGTAACGTAATGCACCGGGTGATACACACATGAGTACACATAATGGCAACATCGACCACGAGCAACGAACAGATTTCACTAGCTACGCACATGGAAAGTCAATGCATATTAACACCACTACTAATACAAGGATAATTGAGTCACATACCCACAAAACCAGACCAGGCAAGCACAAACATCAATCCGAACCACACCATAACACACCGGCATCATCCATAACGTTTATTAGGTTCGTAAGTATGGACTAAAAATTTGGACAGTATGTTATTCAAACAACAGCTACATCTTGCAAAAATAGACTCACGCCAGGAGGATAGTCGGAATCATTTCTTGAAACAGCCAGAAAGTGGGGGGTAACGCATTTGTCAAAGGTCTCGTAAGATAGTACACAGAGTGTTGTAGCTTCCTTCTATCACATTGTCCAAGCCAGGAGGTATTAGGCTTTGAACAGTCATTTATTGGTTTGTGAATCTGCTTTATTCATGATTGAAACTTTTATTATCTTCCGTTCGATGAAAAAAACAGTATCGTGATGGCACATTCCTTTTGAGAAATATCGTATTTTCACTTTATCCACCTGCACTCACCGGCGCATGTTGGTTCCCAGTCCAGCGTTGCCTTTCAGGCGCTGAAGTGGTTCCAGAGGTGTGTCTGAGAGGCCAGGTGTTATCGATGGTGGAAACTGATGCCCTAAACACTGGGTGGATGGGGTCGAGCGAGTTAATTGGAACTGCTTGCACACAACTCCACCTACAGCCAGCTAATCTGGTTGTGATTTCAGAGGTGTGGTATGCCCGTTCGCTCATCCTACTCGGTTAGATGGTGTACCTGCCGAGTGAGTCCTTTGGTTTAGACTCCACATTTTGTTGTCTGGCCGACAGTTCCAGGACGTAATGTATCTAAATGACCGACTAGTGCCACCATGAGTATTTCCGACATTCAAAGAGGTGAAGGTCTACGGCATTGCTTACGTGAGACTGTTTATTCATAGATCGTCAGAGGGATTACCGCGTGTAAAATTCTGCAGTCTGACTGAACCGTTTGAAATCTGTCACTTGCGGGGTCCACTGGGTTTTCAAATCTTCGCCTCCATCTACTACTTTTAACAAACCGACAGAACAACGCGGTCGAATGCCCCGCGTGAATTTAGATTTTTATCCCGATCAAATCGTTTCGTTAGGTCATTCTTCATTCATCCGAGGTCCCTCACTGTCATTTGGACGAATTCAACGAACTAATGAAGGATTCTTTTCGTAAACCTATAAGCAAAGTACTTTTCCTACACTACGTTGAGGTGAAATTTAAAAAACATTTTCTAAACAAGACAAAAGAACACTGGGCTATCATACCAAAAGAGAATAGAAACAGCCTTGATGACTTCAGTATTAATGGAAAATTCCCATTAAAACAAAAGCACCGACGAGAACAACTTGTATTGATTCTTTTCCAGGCCAATGTACTTACGGAATGTGTCATGAGACAAACCGCGAGTGCCTAAATGCGATTGTTAACGAGTGACATTAAAAATGCGAGCTAACTCCCCCTTGACTGAATATGGTGTCACATGGTGAGGGACAACTGTCTGTGCGTAGCTAGAGTGGTTATGATTGCTCTGTGGCCATGGGATTAGGAAAAAGTGACCAAACTTCTTAGGGGAACGCAGGTTGGGATTGCCTACTCCGGTTGCAATCGATTCATCGGTCTTCAAAATGCGCTGACGGACGGTCTTAGGTTGGACAGTGGCAACTCTGCAGACAACTCAGAATGGTTTGGTGACGTCCATGCGACAGCTGATGTCGACGAGATGTGTGACTGTAGCGCCAGTGATTGGTTTGCGACAACCGGTTCCGATCCAGGCTGGATAATGTTTTTTGACCCTTCCTGAAATTTTTCTAGTCATATTGTAGCGAAAGGTAGCTCGATAAAGCAGGATCTTTATTCCCCAAACCACACGTTGTCAAAGCATTCAATTACATTTGTGAACCGGAATTGTGGTCAACAACACGGCGAGGTTATCGTTTACACGTCGTGTGCACTTCTGCCTGATTCCGTGGGTGCGGCTGACGTTTTCTTCGGTGAATTTTTTGTTTGCCGTCTCTCGTCCGCTGGTCTGATTTCGTTGAGTGATGACTTGTTCGGTTGCCTGTCTTGCCCACAATCCATCTGTCCGGAGCTTTAGTCATATGCCACCACCGCGTCCAGATATTTCATTGAATGTTGGAATAGTTAAGCCTCTGATTTGATCATCCGTCACTGTACGACTAACACATCCTGCAGTACAACAATCAACGTTGGCTGAATATGGACTGATAAGTTGTCTCTCAGGCTTAATCTTGACAACCGTGGCAACAGATCAACCACAACCACTGTAATAGTACCCAAATTTTGTCCATGATCACGTGGCGTAACACCCAGTCTACATCTAGTGCAGCTCTAAACAATTATGTGGAGTTTGAACAAAGCAGACAGAACATGAAAACTGGTAGATGCAAGCATTTCGTATTGACTCATCAGTACCAAACTTACAATAACATGGGTAGGCTTTTTTTAAAACAATCGATGTGAGGGGTGGATAATCAATAAGCGAGTTAGGATAAGACATTTAGTCCAGGGAAGGGTCAGGTTCACGAACAGTTGTTTCTGAACACAGAGAGCTGGCTTGAGTCGATTAATTGCAACTGCTTCAGCAAACCGTAAGAATCTCGGATTGGAATGGCGCAACAGGATTTTGAATGCACAAGATGGATCGATGGCATGACCGGTGGTCAAGACGTGTCTAGCGACTGAGGAAACAGGCTGTTTATGCGCTTCAGAAATATTACCATTCTCCGGTAACACGGACTTCTGTACCCATTTAGGTAAATGTTCCTTCATTCTGCAGATCAAGCATCTCTCGGTTCTGCCTATGTAACTTTCTCCGCAGTTACATACAAATTTGTAAACGCAATGTGAAGTGGCACCGATAGGCTGATCTCATTTGATTGAAGGCAATGGTAGTTTCTGAGTCCGAGCGATTACACGGAGTTCAGCTGCATTAAATGTTCGTTTAATTGAATTTCTTAATCGCTGTGCTGTTTGCTGCATGACATAATCACCCCTAAAGGGTAGCTCTATGTAGACTCTCTTTTTCTCTACAGTGAACACCTTTTCGGGTGATAATTTTTGTCTAATGTGCCTATCTATGAAACTTCTGGGGTAACCAGACGTAATTAGATCTAGTTCCTCCGCGAGGCTGCCGAGCATACAGATTCGCCTTGCTCGTGTGAAGACAGTATTTACTAGTGCTCGTTTATGTTGGATCGGTGTGAAGCTGCTAAAGTTTAGGTATTGACCTGACCATGTGGGTTTCTTATACACGGTTCTTCTCACCGAGCCATCTTCCCGACGACTTATTAGGATATCTAGAAATGGCAGGCAGTTGCTGACCTCAAATTCACAAGTGACCTTTGGATTAGGATGGCGAACTTTGCCTGTTAACAGTCACTTTCTGGATCTTGTAGTTGATTTAATTGTACGTTCTGATGGAACCTTTGTAGTTGCTTCGGAGTAAGAGAGAAATTTCCGAAAAATTAGTTTGCCTGTTTTTACTTCGGTATTAATCAATAGGCGTGTGTACGGTGGCAGCTTCGATAAGAGACATTTGTCTTACCCACTGTGTCACACTGCCGTCGATCGAGCTTCATGAACTCGTAATATCCCCAGCCCCAAAACGAAATATCCCCACTACATAGCCCTTTTTGTGCCCTCTGAAACGTGTTTCTTAGGATGGCGAGTACTACACAGTATTACTGAACGTGTTCAGCTATCAACGTCGGATTCGCACAGTAACCCAATCACCCATAGACTGATGTTCTATATGGACATGACTGGTTAGGTGACGATAGCGAGTAGTAACTATGATGTAGCGAAACCCCGGTAATGACATAATCGTTTAATCAGTAGTGTCTTCTGATTCACCAGTGGAAGACTATCAAACCAGACTACAGCGCTATTGCCACCTTTCCAACGGCGCCATCTCCTTCTAAACACACAAGTCAGCCAAATATGCACAAACCAGCCTCCTTTATGGGGTCACTTGGCAAACGAAGTAGCCGCTCGAAAACGTATCATCTTCAAACGTAGAGTTATGATTTGCTTATTGCACCACTGCCGCATATGCTGGATACGAATGCGTTTATAAACTGTAGAATAACGCAACATACAGTAAGTATGTCGTCTGAATATTTGCCATTGATTAGTGATTAAATGTTCGGGCGAGGACTGAAACTTTTACCGTATCACCCAAGCATATAAAGACTGTTCAGCGATAAATGTCCATTCTTCTCCAATGGTTTAACCCGTTGGCCTTTGAGTACTGCTATGACAAATGCGGTCACCACTCATGCACACTCATGCTGAGTGTGCGGTTGGCCGAGCAACTGTCAGTGAGTTAGCTCAATTAACAAGTAACATGTCTGGAGCGGCACTCACTAGGTCACTCACCAAATCGTCTGGTCGTAGAGGACGTAAGGCGTCGATGTCTCCGCTAAAGTGCATCTTTAAAAATGCCTGCTGAATTGGTGAGTCAGTCGTAATTCCCAGGCCCGCATAGCATCGGTAAAAAGCGGAAATACAGCATGATTCTCAACAGAGAGAACATCGTTGGTACTTAAAACGCGATAGACAAAGGTGTTGACAAATATTTGAGTTGTAATCGTTAGCCTGAACGTTAACGGTGCATAAACGTGCTCTGTTCACGGAAAGTCCTGTATCTCGTGCAATATATTGCAAGAAGGGCAGAACAGTGCTGGGGCTGAACGGCCTTAAGGCATTAGCCAAGTGACTGCAACCATTTGAATACATGGCGTATACAAGTGGCCGGGTATCACGTGTTTCTGAGTTTGCGAATGCATATGCAACCAGTGCCGGCATAATGGAATAGGCTATCCAGATAACGCCAACATTACCACTCGCAGTGAAGAAACGCCACCAAGAGTACTGCACATGAACAAACAGTAATGAACACGTTTTGTATTCGGTTTGTGTATGAAAAACCGTTGTATTCACGGATTGTGAAAGTAATTGTCTACGGCTTAATGTGCATTTACTATCCCAGTCTATCATGAGGTTAGTGTCTGAAAACGAAATGTAAATTACATTAACCCTTCCATTCCAGCAGTATCGCCTATCCTAGTGGCACCATCGACTTGCCACTCCGGGCAATTCGCGGTGGTCGCGAATCGTATTAAGGCCATCAGAAAGGAAACGACTGGCAATGGGTGTGTTAATTCTAACTTTGCTTTCGAAATGATTGATGTTGAGGCATCTCCTGTCTGTGTATCTTTGTGCCAATACCACAGGACAAAAGTTTATACTTCGCTGATTTGGACTGACGAAAGCGCCTTTTCATGCACACGAAGCGGAAGTAAGTTTTTAAAAGTGCACTCAGAGTGTGTTCCTCGTTGGTGCACTCAGTCAACTTTGCCATCGTTTAAAAACGTTTCCCAATGTTTTGTTTTGTTTAAAGAAACATCACATTGTGTCTATGGGTTGCGATGCTAAGTTTTTAGGAACACGTGGCTAATTACATCTCGTTTGGAGCATGGCAGCAGTAATTTGTAAGTTTTAAACGGCTACCAATGAGTAGTATTGCCTCCACCAACAAAAGCTAGCTGATTGGCCCAGCGGCTTCCCAACGGACATCCATGAACAGATGTTACACAGAGTTGATAATTCAAACTTTTTGTTAACAGGCAAGCATCTCAACAAACAAATATTATTCACGGTTAATAGTTATTATCCTGGCAGCCACTAGTTAACATTTTTGTAGCACTTCCAGATTATTTTCCCACTGCCATTTTTAGTTGCTTTTCTCACCTTTACTTTGTCTACACACACAAGAAGACCTATCGTTTAAAGCATATGATTAAAAAAAATGTGCTTCTCACAATTTTTGTTACCCGTTCGTTTTTTCCATTCGAATTTCCTGTCTGGGCGAACATCTTCAGCGTTGACACGGAATCTCTTAGGAGAAGCAAGACGCCCTGTACCCATTGAAGACATTCTTGGTAATTGTGGTGAATCTCTAAACCCACTTACTTACCCTAACCTGTCTTAAGGAAGCTGTCTCGCTGCTGACGCCTTACTCTCACTTGCAGCTCGGTTGTTTGTTTGCAGAGTGTAGGCACCTTGATGTTGAATGTTTGAATATGGACGTAGTCATTTTCAGTAGTTAGGTCCCTTCCCGTCCTCTTGTTTTTCTTCTCTCTTTCTATATACGGTTTGCTGTTTCTTCATGGTTGTGTGGCAGTTAAGCATTAGTGTGAACCACTGATGTATTGCTGTCTATGATGATGATACCCTAACCTGTGTTAAGCTATTCAATTCTATTCCCATCTCTTTTGCTCGTGCCCAGTACTGGGTTGCAAAACCTATTGTATGTAATGTTTAAATCGACCACACCTTGCATTGGAGCATATTGTGGAGGAATTATGGGTGTGGTCCTATATTGTGGAAGTTATACTCAATTTTACTTTGCGAGGGATCTACTGCTGTCTCCGTCGTACAGGTTTATGGACGTGCTCTGCTGATCCTTTAAATTTTCAGTCTGTTGACAACTACAAAGTACTGGCAGTAGTAAAGATGACGAATGACAGGTGAGTAATCAAGAATTTTGATCGCTAGGGGTGTAACTTCAACCACAGTCGATCCTTGTCCTGACGATATGTGGAATTCTCTTGCGACTGCAGATGGTGAGCTGAAACAACGCCGAACTGTCAGTCTGTGGTGCTTACACTTGAAGCAGGCTAGCTAAAAGCGTGTAGTGAGGTGCAAATTGCCTGATTATTCGTGCGTGTTGCACAAGGTTTGATGAGTGAGTTCTACACCGTGCAGGTTCCGTGAATCCAGTGATTTAACTCAGAGGCTACTAGAAGAATCTCCGTCAAACTGCCATTAAATGAGTAAATGTGATCAGTCAGTACTTGGCCGACATGTACAAGCGGCCAGCGGTAATTAACGGAGTCTGTTAGTTGATCGAGCAGTAGTCAAGATAATGGCCAGTCACGCTGTAGGTCAGCTCTGCAGTACATTTTTAACAACGTCGATAGGTTGTTACACGACACACGCAGAGTGATGGGTTATCCCCAATGGATGTGTAGCGTATTGGCGCGGGAATTACTTATAACCAAAAGATAATGACGCCAATGAAAATACACGCGTATATAACACACAACTAGCAGTGTGACATATATAAACGGATAATAAGCTAGATAACAGTGTTTGAATACGTGGAGACTTGCGGGGGTATCGGAGAGCTGAGTTGATGTCACTGTAATCCTCGACTCGTAGTTCCTTTGTTATGTGAGCCTGTAGGAGCCTCGGAGCCAAAATCCTCTCGGCGCAACTGTGTACCGCTCAGTTCGTGTCCTACAATACGGGCGCGAAGATGTTGTGCCCTGTGTCTTTTAACATGTGAGGTCCTGACGGCTTTTGGTTTGACCGTAAACATGACCAATGACAGGTCCAAACCATGAGTGGGATAATGTGTGCGTGTGTGTGGACGACAAAGAAGGGGTGAGAGAGAGGATTGTACAGGCACCTGTTGTGTCGGAATGATTGGGATTGTTAACCGTGTCGGGTGTACCATGAAAGAACACGTCTGTTTATGGAGGTCGCTATGCGATTCGGATTGTAGGATATAAAGGTCACGAGACACCGAACTACGTTGAGGGAACAAATACGAAGTGTCGATGCGGTTATTAGCGCGGACAAACAGAATGCGTCAGTTATAAACGTCCTGTCCAAAATGACACCTACAAGCGCAGGGGTTCATCTAAACGGGGTTGACGTCGCAGACATTTTAGCCAGAGGTATAAAACTTCTTGTATGTTTTGGTGTCCATAAAGTCCACTGGGTATTGTAACAACGGATTGCTTGCTGAACGGGAGTAGATAGAACAAAATATAAAATGTCACGCATGAACTGCACACCATTGTCAGTCAAGAGCGAAATCGACCCGGGCCTGAACGTGAAAGAAACCCCACGAATGGAACCTTATTGTTCAGCTTTTAGTTGGTCTAGATTTTGCCAAGTGTATAAAGTGTATGGTTGTTCAACCAGTGTTATCACGAGAAACTGGTGAAATAAGTTTAGAATTCGTCAGTTGAGAAATCTCTGGAAAACAGGCTCTATTCACAGACAGCACGACAGTAGTCAAGGTGTCCCCCCAATACTTTGAAACGAAGTACGAGGTAGTGTTTATTAATATACAGTAAGACAGGGAGTGTTTTTTAGGTTATTTGCCTGTTCTGCTTGTGAACCAAACTTGTCGGGTAGATGATGGTTCAGATACCACCCAAAAACAAAGGATCATCTTGTAACCTCAATTTGTCGAGTAAGTCCTATAGACTGGCAGTTCGTAGCCTGCATTGCACACGTATGATGCCATGCCGCCAGGTGGCATTTGGGGTTTAACCTCTGGAGGCGATGAACATCACCCTTGTAAAGTTGTCCCATAACCTGGGTTAGTTTCTGGTCGATAGAACGTTCCCAAGGAACCTACAACAGTGAGGCCACATAATGAGAATTGACTTCACAGATCTGCAATACGAAGACAATAATTCTAGTTAGGTATGCTGCTTCTGAGATCTACTGGCTACTAAAACAAAGGACAAAATCAGAAAGAAGGCGCGCATTGTGAATACAGTTCTTGGATAGAACATTCAATGTTCAGTTTTATCGCAACTGACATTTCAACGTAGGTCAGTCTCATGGGTAATGGACTGGTGTTTCTAGAAGGTAAGATTAGGAGAATGTCTTGATTAACGGTTTTTTCTCGAGAGATTTCGGACCAGGAATTCTACCAATCAAAGGCTAAAACGTGGACTGATATGCCGTTCAAAGGTGAACGCTAGGAAACAAGTTCACCCTCATGGTCAGGGGCGAGCTACTTGTTTAACAGTCGTGCGATGTACCAGCGAGGTTTTCACTCACTCAGTGAAAGATTACTTAAAGATCCTTGATGAAAATCGTATCCAGCGACATTAGCGACGAATAAATAAGAATGATCTTTCTTAAAGACAGTCAGTGTACATACCTATGACATCTCCCACACCACCCGGTGTACGACCTGTACGGACCAAACGTTCAAAAGTTGAATTGGGCTATTATACCATCTGCATTGGCTCGCAGCTCCAAGACACTAGGCCCCATGTGAAGTGTAGGTTGGAAGTTCCAGCACAGAAATTTCTCCAACAAATCTAGAGAACTATGTGAAGGGACGGTGATCTACTCTAAGCGAAATTCATCAACTATCAGAAAATGCAACGAACTAAAAAGGATAGGGAGGATTGATTTACTTTTTACTGATAATTCCAGACAGAAGGAGGTCAAATCATACGCACTGAGCAACTGAAGTTTAATCTTCACCTTCCAAGTAATTTTGGAAGATCATGGGAGGGACGACAACGTGAAGGACTGTTTCCAGCGGTAAAGGAAAGAGTTTGAACATCCATGGTATATTCATGATTGAAAAGAAAATTAACTGCACGAGGAAATGTGATTTATTCACTACAGAGGTATGTCAACAACGGTACGAAGCATTCACAGCAGATGATTACAAACCGTGTCATTGTATATGAGACGACATTCTTTCATGCAAAACTAGAAGGACTAATAACTGGAGAAAAAATGAAACCATTCAGTCTGATAGGGGATTCATCCGCAATCAATCCCTCCAATAGACAATAATGAGGGAAGTGAAGAAAAAACACAGTGTCATGATCACTGATGATTTTGAAGAACAGCTCAGTAGGAAAGAATGGTGAACGGAATGTACAGAGTAGACTGTGGACAGTGCGAAAACGTACCACGGGAGCGCACTACCGAAACGTTGAGCGTCACGTACGCGTTCATTATTCCCTCGAGCTTGAAGCAAGTAGGGCGTGCTACAATCGACAGTATTCACCAGTCTAGTTTAGTTGCTCGCAATGCAACGTGGACTGGTAGTACACATATTTTGATAGTTTTGTGCTGTTCAGACGGAAAAGTAACCTTGTTCGATGCCTTACCAGCAGAGAGAGGAAAATCTGTCCCACAGGGACAATAGGACAAGAACTGAAAAGTATCGTTAATATACCAAGAGAAAGTGGTCGGCCTGATCACTTTATAGACCAGAACATGATCGCTATCAAAGTCACATGATCCGGTTGCTATGGTAGAATAGAAAACCATTTACATCGGTCTGTCATTCAAGAATAATATTTTGATAGAGGGACTGAATCGTCTAATTGTCTGATACAGTTGACCGTATCAGACCGTTAAACGCAACATCCCGGCAACAATAATACGGAGCTAGTTTGTTACTTCGCTCTCGATTACTTTGAGTTTGGAAGAGAGTAATCAAGTCCTCGACCACTTCATGGTGGTGTATTCATTCCCATGCAAAACACGTAGGTCGGATGACTAGGCGTTTGTCCAAAAGAATCGAAGAATACCATCCTTGCCTAATCTGAGACCAGTTTGTCCAAAACCATTGACAGCTCAGCAGTTGCACATTTCATCGCGCCATCGCGCCGACCCAAAGTATTAATGGGTTTCCCGTGTTCTTGTTAGTCCGTTCTGTTCTGGCATTGACTATCGTTGTTGATTCCAGAGTAGACTAGAAACAATTGCCTGTCTCTTTTCCAATCATTTTAAAAATATGCGGTTAGTTGCCTCCCTAATCGCGACCCTCTGATTAGAAAAGACAACGTAGTGCAGTAACCAGCGATTCTATGACTTCTCGAAGGATCGTGGCTGAAACCATGTTTTCTCATTTCAGCGATTTGTACACGGGTTCGAGGCTGGGGGCCCAATCTACCCGGATCCAGTCAGTTTGCTCGTTTCGATGTCCGGCGGTTTTCTGTTGACCTGAAGGGCAGTCATTGAACACGGGGTGTTACACCGCTCTTGGGGGTTACAGAAAGTACCAAGAACAGAGTAAAATAATAATCTAGCAAAACAGGATAAATTATTGATTTAACGGTTTATTAAGTAGGTGGGAATCCAATAACACTTTGAAACGGTCTTTAGAAGAGCAGCTAACAATCTCTAGTGGTAGGTAGTTCAAGTAGTTGATAACCCTATAAGAGAAGAACTGTTGTCTTAGGAAGGTCCGAGGTCGAAGCTTATAGAGCTTCTTGTCGTGGCCTCTGCGACTGTTATCACTTACTAGGGTGAAGAATTGTTGCACGAGTCCTGTGCTAAATAGAAAGTGTGTAAGAATTAAGTCGCCGCGGAGTCTACGAAACTCAAGTGGATAAAGATCGAGAATTTCAAGGCGAGACTCGTAGGATAGATGCCGTAAGCCTGTGACCATTTTGGTGGCTACTCGCTGGACACGTTCAATG
>QNGE01004473.1:0-60897 GCA_008508345.1 Paragonimus westermani
ATGAAAACCTCCAAAAAACGCAGTCGAAACTCGTTTCTACTGTTGTGCTTGGTGTAGCCTTCCACCCCAAGAAGAAACAGTACTGTTTTGCTAAGCCCGTATCATTAACTTATAAACCGCATGGCAGATCACCAGAGCATGTGGGAAATCTTCCCATAATATTCTGGGTGAGCCAAACTCAATCCATATTTTCGAAAACAATGCTCATGAAGTATTACTTGGGGCGGGTTTACAATGCATTTCGCCCATAGCTTTTTGCAAATATGGATGAAATATTACTAACCACATAAATTCAAACGAGCGCATCTTTGTTGGCAGTAAATACTGAATGAATCAACTTCGACTGATTCGTTTTTTTGTTTTCTACAACTCACTCCGAATCGCTTAAGATTCACTTGAACTTGGTACGATGAGTGAACAGAAGTTTGAAAGTTGATGATATTTAATAATGCGTTTTCTTACAGAGGGAGTCTAAAATAGTTTAGAGTTTTACTGGATGGGATCACAGCATTATTCTTGATAGCACGTTCTTAAAAAGTAGTCACCGTTCACTCGTTCGGTTATAAACACATGTGACCTTGAGCTTCACCAGAAGGTGCTAAGGCTCGGAGCGCCAGTCATCACAACAGTGACGTAAATTATCCTGAAAGAAATCTTTGTTAAAAACGTTAAAAACTAATAATAGGAGGCTGAGCGGAAGAAATAAAAAGGATACGAACGCATGTGCATCCATGACTGCAGCACAGTGTCATTTCAGATGGCGTATTTAGCCACGGACTTGAGTGGTCACCAGTATCCCAGTCGGTCAAGTGACAGCAACACACTTAGAGTCCTCATATTTCGTGATCTAATCGTTGCTTGACCATCACAACTGTCAGTGGTCTCAGTATGTAACGCTCGGTAAGGTAAACACCCAGCTGACATGCACAGTACGTGGTTCATCCATCGTTACACCTGCATCAGTCGAGATTCATAAGAAGAATATAACATTCCAAAAAGATTTATACACCACTGGGAACATTTATGTGCTCCCTAGAAGGTACCATCTGTTCCTTGCTTGACAATACGTGGTTATGAAAAAGTCACAGCCGTCTCTCAGCCACAGCCTGTTGTCGAAATATATATCTTCAATAGACCACATCTAAGACATACTTTGTGTTAACATCCGTACCCGTGTTGAAAGTCGCAGTCAGCCGCCCACCATTGTGTGTGGTTTGCGATATTCATTGTCCAGTAGTGAATATCTGACGTCAACATTATGGCGCCACGTCAAATGTGCATCTAGTGATAGATCAAGCGGAGTGAAGGACAGACCACTGTTTCACTAGACAGCCACATGAACGAGGTAGAAGTGGCAATGAAAACTAAACAGTTTCGAGTTGGCGAGAATGAAGGTACCACCTACCAACTGGCCACAGATTATCCGAATCACGGTTGGAATGTGGACATCACACACATCACCATCATCAACATAACAGCCATGAGCCTGACCAAAAGGTACTGTGGATCGACCCGCCGCTCACCTCAACAGTGACGTGGAATATTCTAGAAGGAAGCCTTACAAAGAAGGTCGACAGATACTAAAAGAAGACTAAGCGGAAGAACTAGAAATGGTATGAATACAGGTATGCCATTGACTGCGACACACCGCCATCTCGGATAGCGTCTCTAACCAACGGTTTGTGCGATCACGAGAACCCCATCCAGGTAGGCGATGCTTGCACACTTTGCTTAATGGAGCAGTCAAGGTCTTCATATTTCGTGAACATGATGTTGCTTGACCACCACGCGGTTTAACCCAATCGCTAGTGCCCTCAGTATATAATGCCCGGTACGGTAAACGCTCAGCTGACATACGGAGCACGTGACCCAACCATCGCAAGCTGTGCAACGTAACTACTTGACCAATTGATCGCGCATCCCGAACGTTCCGGAATACGCGCCGGCGAACTGCCGCATTGCTCACACGATCAGCTCACTTAATGTGGGCCAAGTGGCGGAGACAACGATGGTCAAACACAGCAATCCTGTTGATATCTTCCTTGTGAACAGGTCACATTTCCCAACCATACAGCAAAATGGAACGCANCTTTTTATTTCTTCCGCTCAGCCTCCTATTATTAGTTTTTAACGTTTTTAACAAAGATTTCTTTCAGGATAATTTACGTCACTGTTGTGATGACTGGCGCTCCGAGCCTTAGCACCTTCTGGTGAAGCTCAAGGTCACATGTGTTTATAACCGAACGAGTGAACGGTGACTACTTTTTAAGAACGTGCTATCAAGAATAATGCTGTGATCCCATCCAGTAAAACTCTAAACTATTTTAGACTCCCTCTGTAAGAAAACGCATTATTAAATATCATCAACTTTCAAACTTCTGTTCACTCATCGTACCAAGTTCAAGTGAATCTTAAGCGATTCGGAGTGAGTTGTAGAAAACAAAAAAACGAATCAGTCGAAGTTGATTCATTCAGTATTTACTGCCAACAAAGATGCGCTCGTTTGAATTTATGTGGTTAGTAATATTTCATCCATATTTGCAAAAAGCTATGGGCGAAATGCATTGTAAACCCGCCCCAAGTAATACTTCATGAGCATTGTTTTCGAAAATATGGATTGAGTTTGGCTCACCCAGAATATTATGGGAAGATTTCCCACATGCTCTGGTGATCTGCCATGCGGTTTATAAGTTAATGATACGGGCTTAGCAAAACAGTACTGTTTCTTCTTGGGGTGGAAGGCTACACCAAGCACAACAGTAGAAACGAGTTTCGACTGCGTTTTTTGGAGGTTTTCATCTTCGAACAAGGTACCCAGTGGAAATCATTTTTGTTCGCAGAATGCTTCTTATGGTATGGAGCTTTTCTTCTCACGAGAAGCTACATATGTCACACAATTAAATCTCCATCCTATTCCGTGAAAATGGCATTTCACGAAGTCCGAAAAAAATCGGAACCGAGAAACACATCCAGCCTGAATCTGTCCAGTTTGATTTCATTTAGCCTGAGCCATCATTTGAAATTTATTCGTTCGAAAAGAACTTCGTTTTCTGTATATTAGCTTACTGTTCCTGTTGGGCACTTCGAGTGCTTGCTTTCCGACTCTTCGACCAACTAGCGTAAGGTGCAAGGTGGACGGCGTAGATAAATGAAATCGTTCACCAAGGGTTTGACGACGGTATATTGGGTTCGTCTACCGGGCTGAACACCTCGCGAATCCCAGAGACGATGGATGCAGACTCTAAGTGAGATGACGGCCAACCGGACTCGGTGGTGTGAATGTTGTCGTTGTTTATCCGAGTTGTCTGTGGAGTGAGTGCATTTAATGGCGCGTGGCAGTGGATGTCGTGGGGAAGCTGTCGTACTGACGGCGCCTTACTTTCACTTACAGCTCGGTTGTTTGATTGTAGGATGTAGACACCTTGATGTTGAACGTNGGCGCCTTACTTTCACTTACAGCTCGGTTGTTTGATTGTAGGGTGTAGGTACCTTGATGTTGAACGTTTGAATATAGACATAGCTATATTCTTAGTAGTAATGTCCCTCCTCCTTCCGTTCTTCTCCCTCCTTTTTTCTGTGCAGGGTTTGTTTTACTTGTTCATGGTTGTATGGCAGTTAAGCATCAGGGAGAACTGCTGATACATTGCTCTCTATGATGGTGGTGACGAACGTGAGTGCTTGGGACTTGATATAACATCGTACGAAATCGACAAAGATATTCAGGCCGATGTGAATACCAACTGACTGGAGAGTCACCACTCTTTGTTGAAGGTCGATTGAGCGATTGATCATTGAGTGTCGTTTGCGTTCATGCAAAAAGGTTGTGAGCGTCGAACGATAGCCACGCTGTTGTCTTTTTCGAACGGAGACTGCTAAGAGGCGTTACCTTACCTTGCCTAGTCAGTACAACAGACAGCGTCCGCCTTCTGATTAACAACATACGCTCTAGAAGGGGTCACGTTTTGGAAGCATATTTTCACAACATGCAGTTGGCGAGTGTCAAGAGTGTTCTAATGATGCCTGGTCACAACCTGTGAGATTTCCTTTTATGATGAAAAGATACCAGGTTAAGCTGGTTATTTGGTAGTTCTGTAGTTACGTAATAGCTACTCATATACAAGTAAACGTTCAAGATCACACACTTTGAAATTGAGACGACCGAATTGCCGAAGAGACCAAATCAACATCGACACGGCGGTCTTTTTACGGTGCTTACAGCTTCATCTCAGTACTTGTACTTATTTTGTGGGCAACCCGAAAAAATCACGACGACACCGCAGTCACTAAATTCGTTTACTTGTTATACCCTGTTATGTCTCCAGATAGATTCTGTGTCACATAAATCTTAGCTTTGGAGCGAACCACACTTTTTAATAGTTAATCTACCTTGGACCCTCCTCATTTCGGTAGGTCTAATCAATATGAGTCCACCATGGAGCTTATTTCACTTGGATGAGATGCTTGAGATTAAGGTTGGTAGTGTAAGCTATTGGTTAGTAAATTTGGTGCCTGAACCATCCAATTAATTCGGTTTTAGCTAAGACTACATTGACGAATTGGTCTGACTGTGTTTACCAGATCACCGCTTTTCCAATCTACAGTGGATAGCTGGTCGGTGTCAGTTAACGTTTCTACCCTTAGCGGTCAAGGTGCATAACAGCAGACTACTACTGGTCTTGTAATAGGTCCACCAACCCGCATCTCGGGCTTCACGTTGATATATCATTGTCAGTAGCGGTAATCAAGACTGAAGAAGACCGCATTAAATTTGGGGGCACGGGAGATTTTTAACGTCCGAAGTAAAAGTTCTGGCAGCATACCAAGATTAGTTAATTGTCTAAACTCATATTTTCAGTTTGAGACCAAATTTCCCATCACCGAAGCTCGAACAATCGTCCCTAACCATGGTTCCCCATGATTACGAAGGTGGGCATCACTGGAGGTCGTTAGAAGAAGGCAACTGTAAGAGATATATTGTTTTATGGTCATTAGACATCGCTGGTCAGAATGGTTCGCATATACCACCTTGCAGTATTTAGCATACACCATGTCATACCGTAAAGTAATTAAGGCTGAAGTTATGTAACTGATATTCAATGATGATGGTAGAGCTATTTTATCAGCCCAGTCTTCATTGATGTGAACAGACAGAAGGGGAATCGATGAGTTGATAAGTTAGACTAATTGTCTGCCACATTCAAAACGTTTGGACAGTACCGCAAGAGGCCAGTGTAAGACGCAAGATGGGGTAAAATTCTTGGGGTCGAGTCATGACGGCAACCTTTAGAGGGTAAACTACTGTAAACCGAATTTCTCTTCCGGTCTCTGACCTACGTGAATAAAAGAATCTGTGGATGGACAAGAGAGGCTTGCTCATAAGTTTCGGTGGCCTAAATGTTGAAGATTTCAGAACGAACTATCTTTGACATGAGCACAGGCAACAGAGCTGAGCAGCATAATCCGCAAAAAATCCGTCTAGTAGATGTCACCAAGATCTTCACAGTTGACCGTTCATTTCTAGGTTGCAGGCAATCTAGTGTCGAATTGTTGAGTTTAGATGAGAGAATTTTTATGCACCAAATAATGCCTTCCTATTTTGACTGTTGCACAATGACGCTTGCCTTGCATCGTATGGTTCTGTGACAGTTCAACATCGATATCAACCACTATTGCATTACCTTCCTGGACACGGACTGTGGTGTAGGAGAACCTGTTTGTTCCCTTGAAATCTGATACGTGAAACGGAGACAGACAGACTATTGGACAAAAGGTTAACTATTAGCCCATTAACCTAGAGACCACTGAATGCGGAAATCAGTTTAAACGTGCTCCTGGTTAGTGATGGCAACAGGCTAGTGATTTACATCGATATATATCTGATCTTGACTGTCATAAAAGTATAAAATAGCACTAGGCGGAATGTAAGAGCAAAAGGAAGCAGGAAGTTATTCACAAACGCCACAAAACTGGCCTCAGGAAAACAGTGATATGATGCATATGCCTGTGCTTTATTGGGAAAGAACCATGGAGCGCTTTATTACTGTTCTGAACCGTTGTGAATAAGTCTCCCCTAGTGTTTCATAAACCTCCAACCGCACGGTGCGAACCAGGGTCTAGTTAGACGTACTTCTTGAAGACCTTGATATTCTAGGTTAGAGCTTACTCATAAGGTAGCTTTTCACTTCACATACCGTCCACCCGTTTTGGTACCTCATGCATGCCGTGCGTTTCCATCGGGTCTTGTTGTCGACCTATCTCATCCAAACTATCCGTTTCATTTGAAAACCTTGATTGACCTCGCTTAACACCAGTGCAAGTGATAGTGAGCTTTGACAGTTTTTCAACGTATGTGCTGTTCCAATAGGGTTACTGCAGGAATTCTTAATATGTCCTGTGCGTTCCCTAAACTCGAATCATCATGGCCCCCGCAATTAGGCTTCTACACCTTTTACGGCATTGTGGAATTCAGGTTTTCACGACAGTCAGCTACCTTAACTAGGGAACATTAGTCACAAAAATTGACTAGATAAGAGCCTAACCGAATTTAAATCGTTTGTGTGTTTGGCTTGTGACGAAAAACGTAATCCAAGAAAGTTGGACTACTATCCCATCCAGACCTGGTGATTAACTCGGATTGACTTAACCAGGGCCGCCTGCTCCATTCATGTGAAGCATATCAATAAGTAATTCGCTTAACCCCCTAACATAGAGCCAAATTAGGTATATGAAATACGGAATTCCTGACTGCGTTTGTTTGGAAGTGTTTATTCAGTTGTACCGCAATTTGAGGATACTAGTACGCCCCTGCATTGGCACCATGCAAAATATGAAATTGGCGTGAGAAACGATGCAAAACATATTTCAAAATACTTAGGAAAGTTGGCAGAATTATCCAGAAATGAGATTTACCAACAAATGAAGAAAAATGCCGCTAATTATAGCCTGGAGAGGCTACCGTATGCCACTTTAATGATGATTCGGAGGTTCAAATACATCAGAAGGCACATCGGATGTTCACATCACTAACAGTGTCAAGAAAAGCTAACAGCCCGATGTCATTTAATACTTCGGGAACTCTGTTCTAATGGTGGGGCCTGCGGACTGCACTGGTCCCGTATGCTATGCCGATCAAGACCTTGGACAGTTCAGGTACAACCACGCAAGACAAGCCGTTGAGGAGCAGCCAGATAAAAAGTAGTTAGGCTTATGGATTTATAGGTTGCAAACCGTTTTATCTTGTTGTCTCCTAGGCCAATATTTCGTGCCCAAGACTCCAGATGAAGGTACTACATGTTAGCCAACTCAAAAATCTCGGAATGTGTGGTACCACTTTTATCCCGGAGGAGCATTCCACTACTTTTTACATGTTTTTCGTCTTGTTTAAATATATTATTTTGATTCTGTCTCAACAGTTTGCGAGAGTTGATGTTTTCAACATGTGTACACTCCGAAAAATAATAGCAAATCGTTCTAATAAACACTGCCCCAAGTTTACAACTAGATATTTTGTGTACCCGAAGTGTACATTTACGATCCCATGACCTTTCTAATGGTCTGAAGTAGGCGAATCTGGCTCTCACGTTCAACCTAATGTGGAGATCGAAGTGATCCCTGAAGTAGAATAAAACTTGCAGCTTTGGACTTCATTTGTAGATCGTTTAAAAGCTGCTAGATTCAGTATTTCCGCTAAACTATTTCTGCACGGACCGGAAGGAAGTTAGTTAATTTTCCCTACTTGCATCTGTCTCGGCAAGTAATCGTTTACACGTCAAAAATAAGTCTTTCTATGACGCCGTTTTCAATCACTTGAAGGAAACTAAGGAGTTGGACATATTTATGGTTGCTGACGATATGTGTGTGTGACATGGTCGTCTTGCTGTTGAAGATGAGAGGGGGGTGGACAACCTGTTTGTTGTCCAGGGTTGATGCACTACCACTGATGCTAAGCCCTAGTAATGATGCGGACTATACGAACTCTGGGAAACGATCTCCTGGTTTCAGCACAATGGACACCCGGAGACCGCTTTATTTAGCCCAATCATGGACATAGCTTGGGTAAATCGCCCTCAACCAGTAATGGTGCTTCTACGTTATAGCTGGAGACGGAAGGAGTAATTTGATCAAGGAACTGTTGAGTGCAACCAGAAGCCACACCGACCATCAACATGGTGGTAGTAACACTAGATAGGAAAAAATAAAGTCGTGAGGGGAAAACCTGTCACAGCGATTTGACGATTAAGCAGGACGCTTCAATGAAAACTCTGACCGGTCTGAGTCAAATCAATTAACCGTGGGTAACTGAAACAGTCTGTTTAGCCAAGATAATTCCGACGGTCACCTCACAGAATCCAAAACGTCTTCGGAGTAAAAACTGTCAAATAGTAAAGCATGGATTCCAAACCTCCTTTTTTCATCTTTTTCACAGATGCTGACAACAGATTGTTGTGTCAACTGACCATACTTTTTACCATAAAGGAGACTGAAGCAGTTCCTCGTGATCTTTGCACGTCAACGGTCTATGATGATGATGTTAGAACACAATGTGAAAAACAAAAATGTATTAGTCTTTTCCATATGGCATCTAAGATAGGGGTTTCACAAGTATACAGACCCAAAAACGAAATTACCCTGAAAAGATGGAAAACAATAGGGTTTTCGTCCTTCGAGCAGTTGTGTAGAACATTGCCTCTGTTTACAGTGGAAGCTATAGAATAAACGCTGAATTTTTAACCAACAGTCCAAACGCTTTTGATCAGAGGGCTGTTCCCGACTCAGTTGCCAGGTCTGGTTGTTGAGATTCTCTCCAACCTGGAAGACTTCCGCCGCGCTGTGCGAAATTACCTAAATTCTCGGGTGTTCACTTCAAATGCGAACTGCGCTATTTTGAGTGGGTTTCTGGTCTCTGTGTTCCTGACTGGCTGTGATATGACTGATATTCGGTGGATCGCCTACAGGCCCCGGAAACTCTGGGTGGTGCTACATGCAAACAGTGAACCATTTGATGTTGAGTATATGGACAATATTACCCTACCGAGTTTCTCTCTAAACAACATGTAGGCCCGGTTGCAGTTAAGCCACCTGAGATAGTTGGTAGCTTTTTCTGGTGCATCCACTAACCTTCATCATTCGTGGCGTCTCAGAGACGTTAAGCAGCTGAGTAAAGAGAGACTACGTAATATATATGTGCAGTCTGACTTCGTGTACCGGTCAGAAACTCGGTTATTTATATGAAAGATACACACAAACTCTCGATGTTCAACTACTGTTGTCCCCAACAGGTGGCCTCTGTCAAATGGGCGGACTATATTAACAATTTGAAATCCTATCGGTAAATCTTGAAGAATCATATAAGTCCGCAGCTGAAAACCTAGGTAATTAGAATGCACATTTAAGGTTGGCTGGATTATCTGGTGGTTATGTCAGCAGAACGCCTATTATTCAGTGAACTGTTCATTGCCACTGTTGATGAGTAGCAGAAGCCGTAGGGTAGTGACGACATGATCATGGGCTATGAAAGCTTCAACCACCCCAACGGGCAAGGTTGACAGGAGTTGCAAGCAGACCGGGAAATGCGCGACCATTTCTGTAGATAGCTAGAAGCGCTTTTCAAATTGAGAATCTGTCACAGCTAATTATGAGTCTGCATCAATGAGCTCATTGGCTATTCTTTATGGTGTTACACTGCTTTCGTATATTTTCAAATTTTTCTGATGTAAGTGAATTTATTCACTGAGTTTTCACCCCACAAACCACTATGAGGATCGACGGCATCCCAAGTCAGTGTGCTGTTGGTACTGCTAAATGTTGGACATACGTGTATGCATGCATATCATGAGGCTAAAGTAATGAAGTCCGACTACAAGCTGTTTTATATAAAAAATTTTGGCACCCAGAACGCAGCAGATACCTTATTACTGTATGAACCATACGAACCTTGGTTGTTTTAATCTTCCGGGCTGGATATTCCGTGACTCGGAACCGGAAGCCAGGGATGTTAGGTAAGAAGGCGGTTAGTCGGACTCCATGACGCGAAGGCTGCCATTGTTTGATCGAGTTGTCTGTGAGGTAAGTGCAGAATAATGCCTCGAAGCAATGAAAGCAGCAAAGAAAATGTCCTGCCGAAACGGGC
Source organism: Paragonimus westermani (assembly GCA_008508345.1). NCBI lineage: Eukaryota > Metazoa > Platyhelminthes > Trematoda > Plagiorchiida > Troglotrematidae > Paragonimus > Paragonimus westermani. The sequence goes on from QNGE01004473.1 coordinate 10,130, forward strand.
TTATTTTCGTTTATAGCTCAATTTCTCGTTTATAAAGGGTATCTACCTTGATGATGACTGTTTCAGTTTGGAAAAAGTTGTTTTTAATAGTTAGGTTTTTCGTTTCCTTCCTTTTTGCTTGACTAGAACTTGCTATAGTCCATGGTGGTATGACAGGTGAACGTCAGCTCGAACCACTGAGATGTTGCTGGCGATGTTGATGCTGTTAAGGATGGCGCCTACAAGGCTGTTTCCGAACGTGGACCTTCACCTGAAACTAGAGGTTCAGAAACTTGTAAATAATACGGTGTAGAGCGAGACGCAGACTAACTGGAATGAGTGGCTTACAAGTGGAGAGGTTTTGAATGACCATACTTTCCACTGCATTGATAGGGGTAGCTTACAGTAGCTTTACATAGACACACTAGATGCTCCCGGCACATAACAAGGAGAAACTGAATTTTTTCGCAATATATCTAACCTTAAAGATCATACATGAAAGAATCACTTGAAAACTGAATTGCAGCCTGACTAAGATGGCTGGTTGTCATCGCTGTGAGTAGGTAGTTCTGTGAGGTAGTGAAGATAACTTCTATGTGTTATCAAGAGGAAGCTGGATGTAACCAAGGAAGACTTAGTCACGCAGTTAACATAATATAACCGTGATAACTGAACTGCTGTAGGCCGTGGTTGGTAAGTTTTTACGTAGAATACACTTACAAGACTGTGTTTATCCATTCAACAGTAGTTTGCAAGAAGTAACCAACATCCATTCCGTGTTTACAGCCAATGACACTACTACTTTGGGCTTCGTTTTACGATGTAATCTCCGGCACATGGGATCAGAAGGTTGATTAGTTGCACAGTGTACAACGTTCTGGGGATCTCAGAACTTAGCTTCATGCCAAGTAAAATTAACTGTAGTCACATCGAATGATACGTTGGGTTCAACGCCACAAACATCAGGGCAGTTACGATAAGTGGCTAAGCAGTATTTTAGTTGGCTGAGTTAAACATCGAAATTAACATATTTGTGTGTTCCTCAAGACTTGAAACACCTACCTGGAGTGACAAGACTGAAGTAATCCACGATCATTAATGTAATCACGCATTTCTGTCCACTTTTTCTGTCAACATAATTTTATGTATGTCTGCCATATTAAACTGGGGCTACCGAATAGCTTAGTGCAGAGGATGCATGAGGTTTCTCCGGTGTTCGGTAATTTTTCTACATTTTACCTTTTCAGTATTATCTTAAATACCCGTGGAATCTACGCTCACATCGATTTGCATTTTTTAAATGTCCCCAAGTAAGCATCAGCGTAGACAGCTCCATTTGTTCTCTTAATTATTACACATGGAAGTATACCTTAACGTGTGGGTGCAATAAACCAACGTTGTTCATTTCTACTCAGCAAGTGCCGGAATTTTTAGAAAAAATGCTACCATTAGAGGATCTCAGTAAATCTGATAATTGAACGCCGCACACTTCACGACGTAGGCTCAGGTCACATGATCAATGGTAAGGCACAGTGAGTTCCTAATGCATTTATTTGGGACATCGTGCATTGGCCAAACTGTCAAAAATGAACTGCCGTTTTTCATATTACACGGTTTACAGCAAACGCCGAGTGACACTCTAATAACATGGGGCACACCCAAAATGAGTTGAACACTACTCTTCAGCTTTGCTAATACTTAATCACTAGAAGACTGAACTAGGACTTTAGTTCAGTTTACGAGAGAAAACGGTTTAGGCAAAGACATGCAATTTACTGCGCCGGCTAGCTCCCGAGGGCATCATGCAATGAGACGCTAAGAGAAAGAAAAAATCTCTACTCTAATGTTTTATCTTCAACATATCAACTAAAATCTCGTTAAAGAGTTTGGGCGATCGATGTCACCAAGACAGAACAGGGTCATGGCTACCACCGAGAAGAAAGGGCACATCATTTCACTGAGAAGAAACAACACAGGAATAAAACGAACAGTTAGCGTAAATTCTTTCTTTAAGACCTACGCTTTTAGGCACTTACAGTAAGCTCGCAAATAAAATGCCACTAGAGTAAAATGAGGCAGTACTAATAATAAATAAAGGTTAATGAGTTAAATCTATGGAGGGGGTACCACCAAGGAGGAAGCTAAGTTAAACAAATTCTCTGCAACGCATCCGGGAAAAGAAATGAAAACCACTCGTACGGCTCCCTTCTGAACTCGGCTACAGTATATCCAGGAACATCTCAGTCTGTGGGGATATGTTTTAAGTATTGACTATTTGACAGATGAAGAAAGAAAGTAGCATCAATCTACACGGCAACTTGTCTTCTTCAATTTAAGATTCTGAACAAGAAGTATGGTTTACACAAGGAGTCCTACCCAGCTCCGGCACTTTCTTTAGGGATTTCGAAAGCTTCTATGAGGTTCACTTCAATTCTTCTTCGCTCAAAGAAAAACCGGAAAGATTTTCTCAGTCCGTTTTCAAACGCGTTACCCCATACTTCTTTCAACATGATCACAAAACACCTTCGTACGTTCTCACGTATCTTAGTGATCTTTATCGCCCTTGCGTTTTAGTCCTGCACACAGCTGGCCATATATAGCCAGCCGGTGATAGCACCTCCACTTTCTCACGGAACGCATTTTTAGCAGAAAATATGACGTCCTATTTTTTTCGTGACAGCCTTTAAGCGCTGCTTGTAATCCTCAAAACTCTCCCTTATCAATATTCATAAGTCCTTCATTATCATCATTATCCCCAATTTTCCTCTCCTGTTCCTGGAGAGGGACGTTGACAACCTTGGGTGGGTTCTACCAAACAGCCTACTGTATATCCATATATGTCTATCGGTGACCGCGAATCCATCACCTGCTGCACGCATGTGATATCAAGACTTTCACAACCTTAATATTTTCAACAGAGACCCAGCAGGGATACTTTACGTTCCTGATGAGATCATCGACTGAAAATAACAACCGTAATGGTTCTAACACCGAGTCCCAGGCCACTCTACTAACCACTGCACTCTTCGTCAAATTCGTTGCTTTTACCTCAGCGTACACGATCGGGTTTCTCAGGAAGTCTCGTAATAATCGTAGCAGTCATTAAACGGGATTAAGTGACCTACATTTGAAGATTGACGATCAACGACTCACTGGATCGAATTCTTCCGTGAAATCAAATTGGCAGACTCTGACTTCCTCACCCTAATTAAACCTTCTCATGATCTTATATGGGAAGCAGGTAGAGTTAAACAGACAGTAGTTTTTCCACAATACACAACGTTGGTTCACACAGAGAAGACTGTTCCCGCTGGAGTGTTGCATAGTCCGGTCGTTCGTAACTTCTTCTAACAGCTTCAGGGTAATTAAGATAAAACGTAATAACCCTTAATTTCTTGCTTCTTACTGCTTCCATCCTATGTAACTGGGTGCAACTCTGCCATTCCTCCGCTCAAATAGGATAATAGCCCTGTAAAAATTGATATTACAGAATCTAGTTGAAGGTTTCTGCGAAGCATCTCATAAAATTTTAAGTATCCTTCCATGTGTAATGTCTGACACAAACTGCTTGTCGACATTTGTTCAGTTCTGCCTATCTTCCACTTCAGCTTTCGCTATCACGCGCCCTCGTACAATCACTATTTTACGCCATACTGGGATAAACCCAAAATTCGGGATGTATAATGTCTTGAAAACGGCGAAAATCTTCTGCTTTCTGCAGCTATGTTTCAGCAACACCCCCCCAGGAGATACATCTAATGTTATCCGGTCCATACATTGTCTTTTTTGGTCTAGTCATTTCTAAAAGATAAGCATTAAAGTTTCCGTGATGATTCTCAAATAAATTCGCTTCAAGTGCAATCTTAATTTTTTTATATTTCGAAGTTATTTATTTTTAGCTAACTTGTTTTGGTAAAACCGAATGTGTCCGCCTGAAGGTTTGCTCACAGTCTAAGCCCCCATTTAACGCTTTTGCCCCCTTTCCGATTTGCTTCTCCATCAAAGATGATTCTCTTTATACAGATTTTGTCTTACTGGGCCGTGCATGGCAATTAGTAGCATAAAATTGCTTCTGCTCACAACCCATACTTTGTTTTCGTCATCTGTACGGTTAGTCTGCTTAACTTCTCTGTATCAAAACTTGGTTGCTGGATTTCCAGATTCTTAGAGATACACGAATTTTGACAAGTGGTTTGACGTAGACACAACTTTTGCCTGATAGCGTTCCAATCGTAAAGTGCAAAATCTTGTCAGATCTTTTTCATAATAACTTCTACAACTGTGTCAACTAGTGGCACCAGTAAAACGCTGAGTCAACACTATCTCATTTGTGATTCCCATCGACGTCCCAACACACTTACCGCTAACGACACGCTCCACTCTTCGGTCTACTTAAGAAATAGTGAATTCAATTGCCAAAAAAAACTTTGCCAGCATTGACACTTAGAGTTTTCAGGACTTTCATCCGACTACCTCTTGTTTCAAATTCATTGAACTAATGTACAGTTTACTATCCAGGACTTATAATGGAGCATTTCCCTCTTCTTTTGAAAGAAGTCTGCTGTTCTTTCCTAGGTTTGGGCTAGAGGGTATGTATTTTTTGTATTGGGAACATTCTTAATGGAAGCAAAGCCTTCATCCGACGTTCTTTCAGCCAGTTTCACAGATAGCCATTTCAGCTGAGTACACGGTTTCGGTTTATTAACACTTCATCAACGAACTCAAAACTTTTGTGATGCCTAAGTCTCTTTCACTTTGCCTAGTTATGAGGCGTCATTGTAATTCTACTTCCAGCATCTGGGCTCTGTCACCACTAGGAGCATATCGCGTTATCTGGGACTGGTGAACTCAGTAGTCATAGGTGTAGGACTCCATGTAGTCCCTATTGAAGACGGTTCACGTCTTCTACCCTGAGCGGTCAGGTCTCGCTGCCGTAAACTAATATGGCCCTCACCGTTGTCTTATATACACGACCATTAAGCTTCAGAGAAATACCCCTCAGTCGCCAGAGATGCCTCAAATTAGCGAATACCGTCCTAGCCCTATCAATGCGCGTTTCCATTTCATTCCCTACACCTCCACTGCCGACGCTGATGCAGCTTCACAGGTATACAAACCGCTCAGCAACCTCCATGACTACATTGTCCAACATCAAATCTACGTAGTCAAAGCAATCCTGCAGAATCACTTTGCATTTTTAGGCTGCAAAGCGCATTCCGAAGTATTTGGCGGAACGCGAAATTGCATCTAGCATTGTTTGTGCTGCTTGAAAGTTTTCAAACGGTAACACTCCGTCGTCAGCATAATCAAGACCAGTCAGTCTTTCACCAGGTAGGAGGTCCACGCCGGCATCTTGTGAGTGTCGGAGACAATCCTCCATTATTTCGTCTCTGAGGAAATTGAACAAAAGTGATGAAATGGGACAGCCCTGACGTACGTCACTCATGGTGCTGAAACTGTTAGATAATTCACCGTAAACCCCAACCTGAGCTGAAGTATGGGAATAGGGTGCCGACAGTATGTTTACGTACTTAGTCGACACACCTCTGCGTTGGAGCGACTCTAAAAGTGTAGATCGATCCACTGAATCGAACGCACCTTTATAGGCGAGAAACACAACAATTGTTGGCCGGCGATATACAAGACGCTGCCCCAAAATTTGATGAAGAGTATATATGTGATATATACATCCCCGCCCGGGGCGAAATCCTGCCTTTTCTTCCCTAATGTTTACCTTCCGAGCTGCAGTGAGTCGACGAAGTATAATGAATGCTAGAACCCTATAAATGACTTGGGTCCAACTAATTCCTCTGTGGTTTTTGCAAGAGCCCTTTATATCTTTCTTGGATATAGAAACTATTATCGAGTAAACCCAACTCGAGGGGATAGTTTCCGTCGTCCACACAAGTTGAAACAAATGAGTCAAAGCCTCTACTAACGCTTATCCCTCGTCTTTGAAAAGTGCGGGCATGAGATCATCTGGACCAGTAGCCTTATTACGCTTGAGAGCCGTCACGGTGAGACTAGACCTTGACGTGGTGTGACGGCTTGCGCATCTCGATGATATTTTGGGCTAAACCGGACAGAGTTACTCATACAAGGCAGGCCAACAGGTAGAGGTCTGACAAACCACAGTCTCCTGGTCCTCCAGGTTGGGGGTTGGAAGATGGTTGGCATCTCTTCCCGAAAAACGTACCATTTCTGGTATACCACCACCCACCCGCTGCCTTGCAGTACAGGTTGTTGATCCAAAGGCTTTGGCTGAGAACCCTGATCGTTCTCCTGTCTAGGTCTAGTTGTCCTGGCAGTACCTCAGTCCACACACAACCATGAATCCTTATAAAATAAACAATTCCAAACTGCATCGGTCGTCTCGCAGTATAAACCGATTCGCCCTATCTGCTGCATACAGAAGGGTGGATAGGCGAAAACATGCTACTGCTGACCCCTCACCATCCCCGCTGTCCTATCAAATTTAGCTCTCAGGCCCCTCCCGAGTCCCAATTCTGATAACTTCTTTGCTGGTCCCACAGCAAATATAATTAATCATAGTAACACCGCTGTGGAACACTCGAGATTTCTCCGGCCAGCCCCCTACCTCTTGTGTAAAATGGTTTTAAAGCTCGTTTGCATTATATATGCTATCCGGTTACTTGTTTGCATGCCATATGGCCATGTGACACACACACAAGGGCGATAAAGCCCTGTTTTTGCTAACTATCGATGTTTCACTTTTGTGCAACGAGGCTTCTACATCACTTTATCGTGTCGTTCAAATCGGTTAAAGTGACCTTGCAGTAGAGTACAAATGTTTGTGAACACTAGTCTTGTTTACTTTCTGTTTGTGTGATCGTTCGACGATATTATATGAGTCTTTCGCCAAGGTTTTTGAACTCCATCACACCATGAACTTCCTTATAGCTCTAGTTGCCCTCCAGTAGCCCACAATAACTCCGCAACGTCCGTTAGTAACCGGTGCCTGTAATTTGAAATATCGTGGTTGTCATCTCTAATACCGGTGAAATATAAGCCAAATCTTTTCACCCCAACTTGCTGTTACTTCAAAACTTTTCGGTTGCATTATTATATTTCATTGTCGCTGATAGTCTAGCGAGGTGTGACTGCATTCATTTAGGCAGTGTTGTAATTCACTCCTGTTCACTACAAAACTGCCCACTCCCGGCTTAGTCGCACGTCAACAGCTGGCCTCCAACCGCCCTAGCCAAATTCCGCGTTAGTGCCGTTCCTGGCGCTACAGAAGACCGCTTGTACATTCCGTGAACTAAGTATTCTGTCTCTGCTTCCCCCGACCTTTTTCATTACAAGTCAGTTTGATTCCTATCTGGTGAGAACGACTAAGTACGCCGCCCTCTAACCCAGCATACAACGCTTCTGACGGACCTTTCTTTCCGATGAATTGTTCGATACATTGGTTTTAGCGCAAATCAAGCAACACCCACTGTTGATCGCAGCAGTCGCATCAATGTAGAATTTCAAGTCGACCCGTTTTGAAAAGGAGTAACAGACTCTAGTTTTGCTCTCATCATAGCTCGTTACTAGTGCACATCCTTGCCATAGCCGGAAATAGGACTCCGGTCATGCTTTCATGAGGCAATGGTGTTCACTACTGCACCATCAACCGCGAGGTATGCACGACTGAAACCCTTTTTTTACGTTCATTTTTTGGTAGACAGAATTATTTCTTCTATTGTTCTAATCGCAACACCATGCGTCAACAGTCATCCTTCATTCCAAAAAGGCGAGGTTCCCAGTGATTTGAGATACTTCAAACATCACAGTACGTCGTTGTTAACAGCGCCATATTTTACCAAATGAATCTGGCAGAACGGTGGTCTGCTTTGAAGTGGCCGGTATTGACAACCACTGTTTCATTCTGAAGCTGGAAATTCAAACGCGTAACGTTACTGAGAGTTAGTTTTTTAAATCTACACCTATTTATAAGCGTATAATTCAGTCAATGCAAACCACTTATCAGAGTGTCCTGTCCCAAGACCACCAAGTTAAGATACGTAGAGTATTTGGTGACCGCATCATTTTTGCAGCTGATCACGTTCGACCTAGTAGACGTAGTGGCCAGTATAGTCTTATAAGACTAAATGACCATATCAAAAGCAGCGATTCATTGTAGCAAACTTGCAAAGGTAAACGGTGTTAATCTACTGAGAGTGTAATTTTTTTGACGAGTTTTTGACGTCTCCTATTAAGAAACCGTTTACTGTGGCGTCCAGCTAATTTGGACTTGCAAACGTTAGCAGTTTTTCTGTCAGCCTTTCAGTAGAAGGTGAAAGTGTTGGGATCAGTAGAGTTCTGAGTATTCAAGCCATCCACAAAGAAAAGAGAGTGACCTGTAGACCGATGATGCGAAGTAGAGACACTATTGGGTCATGGACAAAACCCTGTGCACAGGGATGCACCGTAGGATGTATCCGCTGTGACAAATGCAGAAAAAAGAGATCACAGCTAACTTTAATGCGTAAGGTTCTAGATTTGTCACTGGAAAACGAGGTGGAAAATGTAGTCACGCTTAAATATCGAGTTGCTATGGTCAGTATGGTTGTGGACATGTATGTTGTAGTGAGAAAACCTTCGACGTCCCCAAAGTTCTAAATTCCGCGCGACGTGAGAGTTGCCTTGCCAATACTACTGCGCCGGTTCACATTAACATGTGAATGTAAATTTACTGCAAACCACTAGCATCAAATTTAGTGTGTCTGCACAGGTATCGTAGTTTTTCTCGTAGCTATATAACGAATCCGCATCATCTCTACTACTGTAGGTTACACTCACTAGGATACCGTTAGGAACGCCGCTAAACCAGTCTAACGCTTGTTTGAATTCTGAAGGTCGACTGGAATTTTCCGTCGACGCACTCTTCTACTCTGGCGGCTGCTGTGCGGTTGTGCTCAAGATGCTCTCACGTCCAGCTCCCTAGCACACCTAAATTGTTACGTTGAAGTCTGTTGTGAGTAAATCAATCAATAAATTTTGTTTGCAGATTCCTCGCTTTCCCCCTGCGACATCTGATTCACGGTAACATAAGATTGGGGAAACTATGGGCTAACGAATTCAGGAACTAGGACTAAAATGTCCATAACTATTCTGAACGTGGCAATACTATTGTACTGTGGTCGGAACACAATTTTTCAACATTCCTTTCTATTTTAAACAGAAGATTTCGAAGAGTTTGTTGCTTATTTCAACAGCCTGAACATAAATAGCGCACATATTGTGTTACAGGTGATGTAACTAGTATTTGAGCGTGCGTTCAACGGTGTTGGCTATAGTTACATGGTATCCGTTTACGCGTAATATTGCCCGTACAATTACTTGTGTAATTTAAATGAACCAATAAACGTTCCGACAAGTTTTGATGACTTTTTTCGAAAAACTCTTCCTTGTGACTCCCAGCCTACTTGGGCTTGTAAAGCTTGGTAGTTTCTCTGCCAGCTCTTTAAAGGAAAAAGAAAAAAATGTTGGGATCGCTTGAGGTCCAGGTTTTCAAGTCAAGTACACAGAGGAGAAGGTAAATGGGAACTCTCTCCGGCAACCTATTGATGTAAAGTAGAAACAGCAGTGGACCAAGGACAATATGCACAAGGATGCGCCATATGGTACATCACTGACGTATCCTAGGGAGAAGAGGTCAGAGCCAAATTAAACACGAAAGGTTTGAGATTTATCATTAAAAGACGAGACGATGAATGTAATTAATTAAAGCTAAATTCTACTGTAGTTAACTGTTGAATCGTTAAGGTCAGTGTGCTTTCATCTCAAGTCTAAATAACTACATGCGCCCTTAACATATTGCACTACCCATAGATTGACACCATGTAACTATAGCCAACACCACGTTCAACCGTATACTTATTGAAACATAAAGTAACACCATATGTGATTGCGCGATCTGAAATAACAACTGACTCCAGCTAAAAACGTTTGACATCAGTATTTCAGTTAAAAGCGCGAACATGATGAATATGCACACGCCAGCGCATGAACCACCAAAATGTTTAAATATGTGCTAGCAACTGGTAAATAACTTTAGTGCATTTAAACAATTAATCGATTCACTGTAGACATATCTCTCATCGTATTTTGGACATTTTTAAAAGAATTCTGCTTATAATAGAGCTTTGCTGCATATTCACGGATTCTTCAGTTTATCAGACAGTACTGACCAGTTTTAAATTGCATATAAATACATGGCACGTGTTCGCACATCGTGGATTTCCGGAGCATGGCTGGAAAATGTTCAGTTCTCAGCCTGTTGTTGATCATTTCTGTGAGCATATGTAACAGCCAAAAGGTTCAGGTGATATACGAAGGACAACATATTGCCTTTTACTGCAATGCCACCGGAATTTCTGGTCTTGTTCCTGTACATTATCAGTGGGAATTTGATAACCGCGTACTAATCGCCTCCGACGATCACTTTTCCATTCGAAACATTCAGAAAAGTGATGAAGGCGAGTACAAATGTACGGCAACCCAATTCATCAACAACGAGCCGGTGGTAGCGGTGGAATCGACGTTCATAAGCGTTCGGAAAGGTTAGTAACCATGGTAAAAGTTGTGTGATATTTGACGTTGTCCGAGGTATTATGTGCTAATTTTATCGAAAAAATTGCTGTTTAAGGGGAGTGTTGAGAGATTTTAATGCAAAAAGCAAGCAATAAACAGGCACTTTTGTTTAATTTTCTGAGGGAATTTTCAACTATAAACATTCAGTCATCTTGTGCCACCTGTGCTTTAATCAAGGACTGCCTTGCAGTGCTGCAATTTCACCATCTAACAACCATTCATATACATATAAAAAGATTAGAAGAGCACTGGAAGAATCTCCGGGTAAAACGTTTTTACTACATACCTGTGGGCGGTACAACTCTGATCGCTTTTCTGTTAGACACACTTACACTTATACAAAGTTCATTTGGATACTGAAAAAAGCATTAGTTATTGAGTAGCTAGGTTTTACTAGAATGCGATAACCTTTCAAAACGGTAAACCTTCTCAAACTTTCAGCAAAGATTGAAGCTGCTCTTCCTTGCCCATCCAGAGCAAAAATATATTCTGAGTTGCACCTCCATATGAAGTCCGGATTCATCAACCATCTAAACACCACTTATTGTCATCACTATACTTACAAAATATGCTGGCAAATAAAGGATACATACCTTACTAGATACTGCATATCAAATACATGCAAGAATAGCCTAAAGTGATAAAGTCGAGCAGTTAATTCTTGAGTACTGGAAACCAATAAATGGTGTAAAAGACTGGAGGGTAAACGTGTCACTCTCGTCAATGAAACAAATGCTTTTCCAAAATCACTGGGAGGGTCTAATATCAACGGCTGAGTAGAGACTGTGAGGTGGATGACGCAAATTTTCCACTGGAGACCACAAAGAAGAGAAAGCAGTGAATGAAGAATTAGCGGAATCGCTTTATTTTGAGAAAATATCTTCAATTCTCGAATATGATCTTTAAGCTTACGCTATTCCTTACTGACTCTATCACTTTCTGTTGTTTCTGTGAGTTCTGAGGTTGTGCGCAAACGCTTGCTTGGTACCGAATAAGAAAAATCAACTGGATCCGGGTATCTTGTGCTCTAGTTATCAACCTTGATGTTAATCGCTGGAACGCCAAACACTTAATATATGCACTGATAGTGTCCACCGGCTAGATATGTGCGATGAACGGAGAGTGGAAATTTGGTCACCGTTAGAAAGTGTATTGTAAATATACTTTTGCATTCCTATGGTCAAATAACTAACGTACACTGGCCTGCTGGCTGGGAGCTCAGGTTGTGGCAACAGCCAACTAGGAAACGGAGCCTCTCAACAAAACAGCTGAGCCATCATCACCACTGAATACATGATATGAAAAATTTCAACATTTACCTAATCGAAAAACCACGAATGTGGATTTCATATATTCTTTGGCATTTTCTTTCACCATTCTCAGCTTGTCACTTTTTCTGAAACATGATGATTTATATCCTGTAAGTTTTTCGAATATATTCCTTATGAAATACTTCGGGTGACTTTTCTAGAATCTCTCCATCAAAGGTGATATAATATCTTCCGGTTGCTTCAGACAGACAAGAAAAAATGTTCTCACAGTAAAGATGTATTTGATATATGGAACTGAACTTAAATTAGTGAAGTCGAAAATCACTCCACATGATTGTGATTTCGATTACAACACTCCTGAGGAAGGCCACCCGAGGTGGTTGAAACGTAGAGTATTACAACTTGCTCGTAACGTTGTTATTTCCAATCTGTTTATCAATAACATGTTAAACACGACGCCCAAACTATTCAACTTCATTCGTACTAAATTTGGTGCGGATTTCTTACAGTTCACATGATCCCTGTCAGTGAATCGGTGTTTTACTCTGTACAAAACTGTCATTCTCAAAAAATGCGGACGACCAGAAAAGAAAATGAATCTCACGTACCGATCAACAGAACACCGGATCTAGATATTAGTACGGGTTAGATCACTGTACTGTCTCACTGCCACGATAACTTCTGTAGGCACTGATCAAATAAACTGGTACTGGTGTTGTCGGATTTGCGAAGTGTTGTGGTATTGGTGACTTGGTAAATGCATTCTGCTTCACTCAGTTAATGGGGTTTGAGCCGGGCAAACGGACAACTTGCTGGCCGTTGTTCACGTTTCCAAACTTGACAAACAGTTATGGCCAAAATCGATTACATCCTATAGATTATTAAAATGTGTGAACTGAAGCGACATGAAGGATATCACCAGGGCACACAAGCGTCTAGCAAATGGGTCTGTAGATAGTAGAGTCATACCAGGACTGTTGGAAATACACATTTATGAGTACAACTGATAACAACATCTGATGGTGCCTATTCTGAGAGATATCGAATCTGTCTGCCTCTGGACCGATGCTTCGAAGACCTGGGCAAACTATGACAGCGTTTGAACAACTTGAATGAGTGAATCTGAAGTTCGGTTAACTTCGGGGTGGCCTTGTTAGTCAGGCTCAGTGTAGTTCAGTTTTTGCTCTGTTTGCTTCCGCTCCGTGAGTTTCAGTTTAGGTATGTTGGTTTCGCAAGACTGAGGTTAATGGCCTGCTGATGTCAAGTATTTTGTGACAACACTCTCCATATATGCATGTACGCCAAGAGATATTGTGGAGAACATCATCTCCTCAATAATATTTCAACTTTCAAAGTGGTGATGTGACACACGCAGTTCATCTGGGGGCACTCCATTGAGAAATATAAGACACCAAAAAGTACGCCTTTCTTAGAACTGTTATGCATTCTCTTGGATCTTGACAAGACAAAAGTGTAACGGAGGGGATTCGCTGATAAGAAGGCATTAGACTAGAAATGCTCTCAGCAATCATGGAATTTCGGGGGTTAGCAAACAAGGTGGAAGACAATGCTAGAACTACCACGATCACTTTCGAACCCCTGACTGGTGGGACGAAACTCCTTAACTGTGGGAACAAACAGAGGGCTGAGTAAGACGTTGAACAGGCGAACAAAAAAACTTGAGTGAAGCGTTCACAGATCCCTGAACATCCAGAGTATAATAGCTTCCCACAACAAATTTGTCATCGGTAATAACTTGCCGACTCAATGACACTAAAATTCCACCTTGTCTATGTGATGGGTGGAACTTGGGGTGATACTTCGTAACATCGTGATATAATGTGAATTTTGAGATGAGACTAGTACATACTGTGAGACTGTAAGATAGGCCAACTTGAAGCAGATGGCTCAAGCAAATTTGCAGCCAACAATTAGTTTCTACTCATTTCATTATGGAACTTGTTTTTACCTTTTCGACGCATCTTTGACCAAATAGGCGGTCGTAAAGTGTACTAACCTAATTATTGAACAGTCAGCGCGGAGTGCTGGAGTCGTCATGATTTTGAACACGAATGGAAAATTTCCCGCACACGAGATGCATACAAACTGACTCTGAACATAGGCTTGTTGCATCTTACTTGTTGATAAAGAGAACCTGACGATATTCATACTTACTAGCTAAGTAGGCCAAATAGAAAACCTTTTCGAACAAATCTCAGACACAGATTCTTATCCTATATACCTTCACTAAATCCGTAGCTACTAGTTATCGTACTTATCACCTTCTACAATGTGGAACAGGTATATCTGCAGTATTTCAAGTATAATTTAGTGAAAATTCAAATGTTATGAGCGAAATTGACTGTCGAAACATAATTATTCATAAAAGGCATACAGTGTATAACAGATTTCGCCATCATATAGTCTTGACGGGTAAGGATGCTCGGATTTAGAGTCTAATCGACAACCGTTGTGTTGTCGGCAAGTTTCTGTTAAACAAACCTCATGTCTTATAAGTATCACTTGTGGTGGTGATGGTATTAAAAATGTTGTGCTATTTTGTTACCCGTGGACTGTCTCCACACACATCTGAAGGTATCAGTTCGCAGTGGCCACAGCCACAAGGGCGTACTGAGGAGCCAACTCAAAATGACGCCCCACCAATACTGGTTTCCTTATTATTTGTGTCCTAGTACACACAGGACAACAGTTTCACTCGATACCCTCTTCTAACAAAAGTAAATCGTTCGTAGCTTGGTCTAGAGTACAGTCAGCAGAGTGAAAAGTGCAGCATCGGTTTTAGCGTGTATCAAGAAACACTAGGTTGATGTCACGCAGAATAGTATTGGTGGTGTTTGTCCAGATTAAGAGAGTGCGTTCGAGTCACAGAACATTAAGTGAAAGTCAATACTTATTCTATGTGAATACAAAAAACAACTTAGAGTGCGTTCTGTTTATATAGTCTCACCCAGTACCATCAGAATAAGACCGGGCTGACTATTCCAAAAAAATGCAGTCGACATCGCGTTCCGAATATACGCTTCGTCGTCAACCGGCCTAACAAATCCTATATTATTGACCACGGTTCTAATCAATAAGTTTAGCACAAGAGACCAGGCACATAGGTTTTAATCTGGTTGTGAAATTCGACAAGGCACATCTGGTTGAATTTGCACGTTCTACCAAGTTTCAGGCATCCGTCCTGCCGCAATTACGACAATACCAATCATTGACATTTTGATTTGATTCATTTGAAAGATTCTTCTGATTTTGCCGTTCTGTGTCCGATTTTACTACAGATTTGAGTGTACAACCGATACCTGGATGGCTTTTTAATACAGACAACGTTGTGAAAGCAGTTTCTGTACCTACAGATTTGTTCACTTGACGCCGAATTACCCACACAGTCTGACTTTTTTGGGGTGTAAAAATACGTGCTGATCTAGGGTTCTAAACTGTTAATCTGTGCGCAGAAAAACTACTTTGCACTCTGGTAATCCGTGCAGAAAGATTGTGATGAACAGAATTTCACAGTTGTACAACCACTTAGGGTAAATGAGGGTATTTTAATTCGTACACGTAACTACGGCGTACGAAGCAGCACTGATCAAAAATAGTAGCTTTTGCAAGTTTATAGGACTGCAGAATCCAATGAAATTTTAGTCACTGTTCGAGAGTAGTACGTTTAGTATCCAAAATAACGAAGGGTCACAGGGTAGTGGATAGCTGGGATAGTGAGTAATGGGGATATTTTGATCGTTATACTTTGTACGTCTGTCACATTTTTATCGTACTCTCTTGTTCAATTCATTCGGATGTGAGTATTTGACCAGATTCAGTAGTGCAATGGTCAGCACGCTATCCTCATATGAATGTGAACCAGAGTTTAATTTATGATCGAAGCAAAAATACCGAAGAACGGCTAATCAGAACTGCGTGTAAAATCGAATTTTAAGCTGTAAAGAGTACTATTGTTATAATAGTTTGGGTCGTGAAAAAGCGGATCAGTGGGGTTGCCCAAAACAGATGACATCCTTTAAAACAGATTGCAATAGGCATTCCTTTCCACAACCGTGCATGACGCAGTTCGTCAAACAACTGATGACTCAGACAATTGACATGAATGATTCATAAGTCTGTTCTCGACAGTTTTCGTGAACAATCTGTTCAAAATGTTATGATGACAATAGACTGACGGGCAGCTGACGTTGTTTGTAGGTAGTTGGGTGCAATTTTGTGACGAACAGGGCAGTAGTAAACGGCAGTTGGTGACTGCATGCGTAATTTGAAGTGCCTTTGTCAAACTTGATATATTGAATGATGTTTATTGTCAGTTCTCAGCCAAGGGCTCTAACAGGGTAGTGTTTACGCACGAGTGAGTGTTAGTGCTTGTGAATGATCCTGGTGTGAAGGCCTATAAGATTATCTGTTTTCAAGATGTGTTTTCCACTCGTTCAACTGTCCACTTAGTTCTCTGTCTAAGTCAACCACGTTTGGGCGGTGCATGAGTTTGATGAACCCAATAGTCAAAAGAATACACGCCTAATGGACCACGTGGCCATTTCTCAGCTCAGCCAATGTTGACAGACATACCCCTTATTTGAACTGATGCGTATAGGTGCATTTGACATAGCATAACAATACATCTTTCATTCGAAGTGGATTCAGCATAATTGAATCAGCCAGACAATAAAGACGTAACCAATAGTAATGTCGCCAATCTCTCCCAAATGAGTTCCCATAAAGGTAAAACTGCCTGACTTTTCTCAAAATGTATTCTTCAACCCAACTGCAACAGTTTGTTAGGAAAATAACAGATAAAACATCAAAATGATCGCTCAACTCTCACGGAACATTTGATGAACATTTCTTTCGTTCCATTTCTACTTTCGGATCGGTCCTGGCTGCCGTTAATGGAATAGTTGGATTTCCACTGTTCACAATAATTCAACCGGCACAGATAGAAGCATACAATTTAGATAAGTGCATTTTATTTCTAATCAACCAGACGGTCTTTGTTTTACGTACAGCATGGCAAACACAGTAGTCAGAAGTTGGTGAGCAGTGGAAAAATAACCACCCTCTGAACATTCATAAACACAGTCTTCTTCTAAGTGTACCCATTAATGGACTGTTTAAGCAAAAGAGACCTGGTAGCATCTTAGACCAGCTGTCATTTCGAACCAGTACACCTGCGAGTGGTCTTGTCATGTGTTGTTGCTAGGGTAAGGTAACCATCTGATGAAGTTTGGAAAAAGACCGTCTAGGCTTGTCCGAATAATGTCTGTCGGGAAATGTAGAATTTCTAACCCACTCATTTCATCTACACACATAATCTGTTGCCGTCATTTTACTTCACGTTCAAAATAAAACATATTTCATGCTGAAATTTTTTGTCTGGTTACATGGGACGTTAATGGAATTGGTGATCTAGTGGATGGGAAATTGCTGTCTACGATTACCAAGTGAAATTGTGTTTAAGCTATGTGTACTTCATGAGTCCGGTCAGTGATGAAACCTTCCGGATTAGGCTGTTAATTTGAGAGTGATCATCAAACACTTCCATAAAAGACAGCTCAACTCGACACATGGAGGTCTGTGCGGATTTGTTTAGAGGCGAACCCATAACTGATAACGCCTGCTACCGAGTGTGTGTGGTTGTGAAGGTCAAAATAAGTAAGCCTTGACCGGAAAATTCCTTAAAGCCAATCGCGGCATTTCTACTTGCTGAATAGGAGTCATCAGCTGATCTGCAAACGGTCTAAAATGTCGGATTTCTACCTCACAGTCTCTTCGTCCTTGACGAATTACGGTCTGTTTCAGGTGATTATAAAATATAAATTTGTACTGCATCCCTCCTTTCTAGTAGTGAACCGGTACTGCACTACCCATGAAAAGAAGGCTAACGGATTGGTTTGTCCATACCAGCTTATTCGACCGACTGGTTTCAAAACGCCACTAAGTGCCCCCGAGCTCGCCCTTCCCCAAATTAAGCACACACTGCTTGTCACATACCCGGATCTTGATCCGATGAACATATCTTTTGAATTCTGCGGAAGTTTCTGCAAGAAAATCACATGAGCACCAGAACGGTTATTGAAAAAGAACGCGAAATAACAGTATACGGTACTTGTGGTTTTTGTTTCTCATATACGTGATTACAGTAGTTAACAGTGTGAAAAAGTAGTTCTGTAGATGGTTATATATTTTGCAAGACAGAGTAAAGTATATTGTTCCACCTATCCGCTGTCTACTCACTAACATGATTAGCCTCAAATTGGCTACTGTAAATGGACACATTACATTGTTCTGTCAAACAGGTATCTAACAGTAAATTAAGTAAAAACCTTATATCCGTGGCCTGTCCACTGGTAAAAAACGCTTCTACAGCTGTTGGATCCAGATGTCAGTTCCCCCCATCTATTAAGTGTATCTGTCTATATGTGTGCAAATCAATGTACGGTTGAATTTTACTAACCAGCGTTCTTCACTAATTTGGTGCACAAATTAGACTTTCTTCAACTCTTCCGGTTATTCTCATGAATAAGTTGACGGGCGACATATTTTTGAACGCGGCGGACTCAACTGCCGTCAGGTGCATAATATCCTTTAAGTTGCTTCCGTGTCTCTCTCTTGGTTGTGTTTTATTCGTACAAAACTAGGTTGCACCTGTGTCTGTCACCATCTTAGCTTGAGTATTCTTCACGAAAGCCACAGGACTTTAGTACACAGGAATTATAATAATTGCTATTTGCTATGAACTGAAGTGATTGGAGTAAACACACGTTAAAAACACGGCTATCTAGAAACATGGCCCAAGTAATTTGTACCGTTTTCTTTTCTCGGTTGCTATGACATCGCGCACGTGCAATACGGGACATTTTGTTTTGAAACCCGAGTGCTTTTAAAATTCACGGAGGTAAGTTTGTAAGATTTTTGTGTGAACTGATAAATTATTATTGGGATATTTACCTAAGACCGTCTTAGCTCATCCAATAATCAGTATGGTAGAAAGCTAACTGACTTTCAGCATCGTGAGATCAGTAATTCATTAGGGTTGCTAATGATCAATATTTTTATTAGTTTTTGGGCAGGTAGTTAACACTCGCGAAAAAGCGCCTTGTCTAAGGAAGTGAAGCACTTTTTTTGTGGGACACTGCCCAGTTTACAGATTCTCGATTAAACTGAGATTCGGTGACAGGGCGGATGAAAGACACGATGATGATGACGATAACTATTGAGTTTCACCATTACCCAACAAGATACATCCATAGGTTCGATTAAACACGGCAAAGCTTCAATGAAATAAAAAATATTTTCAAGTTGAATACCACTCACGTCTGATCGCACCGTTTGCATTCAGATAGATTTTCTATCTGGCCTCTTTCGAAAAGAAGCACTAGACTCGAGTTTTGCTCTCATTAGAGCTCGTCAGTAGTGCATATCCTTGTCACGGCCGGGATGTGAACTCCGGCTATTCCAATCATGAGGCAATCAAGTTGACTACTGCGCCATTAACCTCATCACTAATCTAAAATAAGGAATACTCAGAGATGGTTGCACAGAGGCAAACTATGAACTGTGCAAACAAGGAAATCCAGCTCATTTCTTTAATCTATCGTCATCATCTCTCAGAACGGAACGGTTTTGTATGCATGAGACCTCTCGCTTTGCATCACGTTGCCAAACATTTGTTGATCGCTTTCTGTTGTGCGCTAATTCATGAACTTCCAAGGAAATTAGCATATGCAACCCCACGTAGGCCATTGTAAGCGCTCGTGTTATGTAAAACTAGCGAGTGAAAATAACTGCATGTCAAAAACTCAAACCGTTTTCATTTTGTCACCAATCCACGAACATATGTCAAGAATTTGCTTTGATTATCAACGTAAATAACCAAACCTTCTGTATGTCGCGAGAAGAATGAGTACGGTTCTCAGTATAACCGCACTGCTCTGATCAGTCGTGAAATCACAAAGTCATTTTTTCTACAGAAACCTGGAGACACATGAAGAACTGCGAGTAATATGAGTTTTTGTATGAAAAATAAAGTTGAACCAACAGGTGAAATGGGTTTGAATTAATCAAAACCCCTCGGTGTAGCAGGTAGCAAAACTCGCCAATATACCCTGCGACTTGGAGGGTGTTGTTCACTAAATAACCAGTGCTGAGTGACTTTCCACGATTCATCACTAAATCACTGGTCACTTCTGGGCAATCCTTTATTTTGACTCCAACTAGGACACTCAATGTGTAGCTCATTGATCATGAGAATGGAGCGGCAGTAAACAAAACGTGGAAGAATACAGATTTGAAATGACTGTAGTTTACTTTCTTAGTAAATCCCATTTTTTACTGAACAGTCGTCCAATCAGGGAAGCAAAGGACTTCACCTATAGGTAGGATTCATGCACTCAGCTTCAGACACATTATAAAGTGGATCTCAGCTGAAGACAGTATTCAAGTGACAAGAGTTTACAAGACAATTGCAGTAAGCCTACCATATCTGAGGCTAGTGTTTACATTCTTGAACACTGAATCTTGTAGGTAAGATTTAGTGAAGTCGGAAGAACGTCAAGCTGCTCGCAGTGATCGATGGAACAGTGTTACCTTCAATTCACAATGGATTTCAAGTTGGACGCTTCGAAAATCTTAACGACACAACCAACGAACAGAATTAATTCATCTTCCTGAACGATATTGGTGGCTTTCTCAGTGGACTGAAGGGCAGTTTCACCTAAAAAACAACAAAGTTGGCAGTAGTGGGTGCAGCAGACAAGATTTTCTCACAGTATCACACTTGAGGGGCATATTTTTTACGACGGAACGGTTTTATTCCAAAGGGCTAATGCTTTGATCTGCGTATCCTATCTCCCTACTAATTAGTTTTGTTATAAAGGTGACAAACACTTGAGATGGTGGAATAAAACTTTGATCTGGAGCTGGTGAAATTTAGTTTCGTCACAGCAAGTGAATGTCCGGAAAATGGATTCTGTAAACATGGAAATTAGCTAAAAGCTCGCTTGTTAAGAACGATAGCAAATGGTTTGTGGGATATTCAACTCCCTAATGAAAAACAGATGATGAGAGCCAGGTTATCTCTGAGAAAGAAGAGAGCACGCAATCCACCAAGTGATAGAAACGTTTTCAGAAGTTATTTCTCATCCTTCTTTGGGTTTATGAATATGTTTTATTCACGAAAACTAAAACCGCACATTATCGTGCCTGAAAAATGGCAGTAAACTACTTTGTTAATCGGCTAAGTGAGTACCAAATGGACTTTCAAAGTCCAGTGAAGTTGAGGGTGATGTAATCGAACTTTTAATTTGTTGGCCTAAGGTTGTCTACTGAGGGTTTTAAGATCAACATGTCATATAAATTTTTATCCACGTTAAGCAGATCATTTTTTCATGCTAAGACGACTGGTCTTAACTAGTCGAGTGAGCTTGTCATTTTGCATGGTCTATTGGACTGTCATCCTCTTAGTAACCTCGTTAAATTCTCATGACTACTTAATATTTGCTAGAAACGATGTACTACTCAGAGCTCAATCAATAGTCCAGTGCATTGAGTAGTAATCGTACTGACTGAAAACTAAAACTTTCGGAATACTGGGATACAATTGTACATGTATATGAATATATGAGGACCACGAAAGTCATCCGTTTAAATCAGCCAACGATTGCCAACGCAACTTCAGCGTATCTTGAAGAACTGTTCCTCTTTGTTTCTATGCCTTAGTAAGCGATTACTTGGACCGAGTACAAGCAAATTAATCGCCCCTCTTCTGACAAGCCATTTACCTGCTGATGGTGTTCGATAACATACTTCTGTGTTGAAATTTGAATGACGATTAAACCGGAGTGGCAACTGTTGTTCCGAGTCAGTAAAATGTAGATCAGCAGATTACCGCAAAGTCCAGTTGTCGACGGGTAGGGACGGACAGAAAAGGTCTGCGAAGGCGGATGGAACACGATGTAAGGTTCAATGACTCTGAACAGTCTGATGGCAGCGATCGCCCAAGAACGACGCATTACTAATCATTCAGTCTGGTAAACATAATATCAATTTACGTGAGGACATATGTTGTAAAAGCTGCATCCGTCCAACACCTTTAAGCGAACACATTGAAGGTCATCGGCCTAAACACTGTTTGATACTCCAATAAATTGTAAAGATGCACTTTAATAAGTAAAACCTTCCAAAAATACCGCTGAGCAAACTATCCGTCCTGCACCGAAGGGTACAAGTTTCTGGAAATTTCAAGGGAAAAACTTACATGATTCACGTCCTGTCTCATCTCTACGTTTCAGGCACTTCATAAAGGTTATATCCTGATGGGACAATAAGCGCGGTTTTCATGAACCCATCTATCAATGCAATCAACTATCCATGATAAATTAAGACTGTAAACAGCTATCTTCGTTAACGGGCATCGGGCATAAGCATTTCAAGAGTTTTTACCTATCTTTGTGTAAAACTGGAATAGAGTCATAAGAAAGGAAACTTGTGTGATTATCAGTTTGGCCAGCTGCTGGTTTGTTGGCCTGTGTGAACGTGTACGATATTCAGGTTGCACACGTGGTCGGCAGGTGCTAACTTAGTAATCGGGTTAACAGGCGAGTATAGTTTAAGTGGTCCATTTACGGTTAGTCAAGGTAGGTGTAGTTTCCCCAATAGTTTTTGGACGCGCACGTTTAATGATGTAAATTCTGAGAGCGATAGCTTCTATAGCCCATACCAGTCCCACTTTGAGAGATCAGAAGTGGAAATAAGACACATTGCAGGTGATCCTTAGGGCCCAGTTCAACTTTGTTTGTTGAGGGAATGAGATCAGGAAGGGGTTTCTTCAAAATCACTACAGAACTACTTCTGAGGGTACTCATAGATATTGTCTGATATTCACAGCATGGCTTTCTTATCGCAGCTGGATTGATGATAATGAATGGGGGGATAGGCACCGTAAGATAAATGAAAATCAAGCAAACAATCTTTAAAATGTGACACATATCGGTTGGTTCTCGAATAAAATGGTCATCTGTTCAGATAAGATAATTCGGTCGTATCTGGTATGAAGTCAACGGCACAGTGGTTAGCACAGTTACCCCATGAAAGCGTGACCGGAGTTCCAGTCCCGGCCGTGGCAAACATATGTACTACTGATAAGCTGTAATAAGAGCGAATCTCAAGTCTGTTGCTACTTTCGAAAGATATTGGTTGTAAATTCTGTTTGAGTGCCAAGGTTACGATCAAATATGATGTTAACAAGTTAGATGAAGGTACACTACGGAAGTAAACAAGATTGAATAACTTTTACATCAAACCTCCAGAGAGACTAGCAGATAACGCAACTACCTAAAAACTGGTTAGACTGAAAGTATAATCGAAAAATTATTCTCTGAAGAATACAAGCATCAAAATGTCGGCTCTATTAGCTAACTGGCATTCAGATGTAAAATCAGGGTTATTACCTTGAGTATCGGTGGCAGATGAGTGTGAGCATCGTTAAAACAAACAAGTCGGGAAGAAAGTCTAAATAAGCAGCATGAAAAACTCAGTTGTCAGGGGCAACAAGACCCCTCCGATTACACATTGTTTACTGCCACAAATAAACTTATGCAATCCCCATATGATGGGAGTTTTCAAATGCAACATAACCTCTCATTGTTTCCTCAGTTCAGAAGACAAAATCTTTTCATTGACCCCTAATAGGTCTTCTTGATCAACTTCTTGATCCTGAAAGCAAGTGGATGAATATTACTGAACGGACTAGGTGAACAGCTTCAAAGTGAAAGCCGATGCAGTGTTGCTGGGATGGGGAATCTTGTAGTTGTAGACTGGATGAAGTCACTGTTTCCAAAACGTAGTAATGGTCCTGAACTAGGGAAGTCAAATCGTATACAAGTAGCTACGGTTTACTCGTTAATATAATTTTTCAGTCCCCCATTGATTAACAACATAGAACATTGTTAAAGACGTCACCTCACAAGCTTGACTGTTGGAGTCCATTCAGTGAAAAGAACGAAGAAGTGTAGTGCTGATGGGCTTCGGTTGCCAGCAACACTCAAAGGTAGTACTTCCTTTGAAATAAGCTAGCGGGGATTTCTATCTGGGCATAAAAGCTGCCATCAACTGTGCGTTCATACAGCGTTTATACAGTTCTTACTGTCTAACCTTTGTTAGTTATGTTGTTATCCTTTGTGGATATGAGCACTAACTATCGAGATAGACGTGGATAATGGCTGCTTGCGGACCACTCACGAAACAAACTTATTTTATCATATTCCAGGAATCCGTTCCCTCTAGTTCAGACTGAGTTGCCTTTTTCCATAACATCTATGCTGAGTACAGTGCTCAACGTTTGAATGGCTTTTTGCGAGTCACATGGTACACTGCTACGGAACAAAAAACACCAATGTGGTTTGGCAATCAACATTGGTAACTCAAATCGTTTTGCATCGCCTAAATTTAATTCCGCTGGTTGACCTGATTTTACAAAATTAAATGATCGCCTCAGTAATGTATGCGTGTTGTAACTTTTGAACAGGTGAGTGGTTGTAGATGCGATTGGCTGTTGAAGTTCCTTGGAAGTTTGCGCAATGTCTTGATAGTTTGTGGTTGATGGTCATGCGCCGGAAGGGGAAAATGTACGAATACTGTTTCTCCAATAGTGCACAGAATTCATTGAGCCATTAAAGGAAAATGGAAAATGTTTCACAAGGTACACACAATGAAACTTAGCATTAAGTCGCTTAGAACAGCAAGGCGTTGGCACTTATCTAATCAGCAAGAAACGTTCCCACATGCATTTCAGCAGAGGTGAGCGGCGACTCACCTTTGTGTATTAGACCTCAATTTTATCTTGAAAAATCGTACTTCCGATTCCAAAACAATGTAGTGTGTGACTGCGGGCGGTGTTTGTTTGTTGACAATTAAGCGAGTTAAAAGATGATTCGATTTAAAGCATGATTTGTATTTGATGTATACCTGGAGCACACCCAGTTACTTGGAAAAACACGATTCGCTTCAGACTGTCAGTGACCATAAAAGCCAAGAATGACCATCATTCAACTTAAAGATGCCCACTCCCAAATCAGCACTACGTCACAATCGGTTCTGCTTTCAATTGGACCTTTCGGAATGAAGATCAAACCACCAATCTCCCCATAATGAGGATTAGTGGGCGAAACTTTGACTTGTGAGGACAACAGTCATCAGTTCAACCCTCATGTAAGCTAGCTGCATTTTTAAATTCGGACAACGACAAAATCAACCTCGGAGTGTCTTGGATTGAGTGTTTTGAAATTTTCTAGAACATGATCTACGTTGTGACGTTCCTATCTTACGAATAACCTTCCCGTTACCTCCATAATCTGTACGAGATCAGACGAAACACATTTATCAGCGGTAGGTTTCTTTAAAGTAACATGTGGTCATTGAATGGGAAGGTGTCCTCAAGGATTTTCCCACAACAGAATACTCACCAGCACTCATAATCGTTCAGCTCCCTCCTTCAGAACAGTGCCGGTTTTCATTATATTCCTCGAGCGTTGGTGGACAAACCACAGACATCACACCTCTCGTCGATAACCAGACCATCAGTGTTATCCGTTCCAACTTCTGAGAAAACCTCATCGTTTTTGAAAGAATCACTAATATTTTCGCGTGAAGCCAATAGATAATTTCAGGTTTTGCTCTACCTAGTCACATGTCCCTTTGAAGGGCTGATCTCCTAGCAGTACTTCAATATTTCATCGTTACTGATTACCAGTTGTGTGGGGAAGTGTTGAAGCCAACTTGACAGAAGTGGGTGCAAGAATTAATGGATACGTCCATCGGCATCATCTATTTCATTGTGTTTGCCTCCTGTTAATTACACAAACAAGAACATAATAAAACATTACTGGAGTCTATCGGCAATGTTAAAGTCATTGGTATTATTGTTGCTGCTCAAACGCATCAACTACTTACACAAACATGCATGGTCTAATCGGTATTGTAAAAAAATCGCCCGGCGGACTGTTTGAACTTTCAAATATGATAGACCATAACTTGTATGTAGTGTGTTAATTGACGAAAAATTGACGTATGATAGGATCGAATCGACCACCCACCTACTGTCTGCGTTTGCGTCACGAAGCTGCAGCCCACGTAGGTTTGGGCAACTTCTGCCATCAGAATAACATGCAGTCGACCGCTGTTCCTAATCCTATCTTGTTCTACAATGTTGCATTGAAAGTCTCACAGAGGGGCGTCTTTTCTTTTGGGGACCTCACACATTCGTTAAATCATTTGGATAAGAATCAGGTCAGAGTTACAAAGTAGCACACATTAAGCACTTCGAATGATTTCCATCTCTACAGGAAGAACAAGTGTTAACACACACATTCGAGCCAGTCTGTAACGAAACCCATTCTTTCTCTTCCAAATTTTTCAGAGTTGTCTATATACTTTTGTGAAAAAAGCATTTCGGGAATGCTAGACATAGGAACATGCATATTTGTCCGGACCTGCAAACAAACTGATTATCGGCCTAATGTGAAAAAAATTAAAGACAACCATTTGTTTGGTGCACACTCCAGGCGAGTTAAACACCTCTCCTGGCCATACACTCAATCTGAAAAATCACGTTCTAATGCTGAGAAAACACCTCCAGCTATAGGCGCCAGATTTTGAACTGTTCACCGAGTGTTGGTGATTGAGTGCCGTGTAACAAATAAATATCGCGATTCGACTGACAAAGTGATTCTAGACGTTGTCCGTGAAGCCAAATCACCCAGATCTTCACCTTGATGAAAAATGTGTTCAGTAGGCCGTTAACACACCTTTTCTTTCTGTACACGAACTTTTTCGAAGCAAAAAGTGTGTGGATTTTGTAAACGAAACGGCTGTGCTTGGTATTCTTAAGAGCAGCAAACTAAATGTGGCTGATTTAATTACCTATGGCTGTTTAGTAGGCAACTCAGAACAAAAACAGAAAATGGGGTAGCGAACATGTAACACATGTGATTTGCGGAACTATCTCAGTTATCAGTAATTCATTGCTCAAGTATTTCGTCATGCTCTTTACACATATATGTGGTTCAAATAAAATACGGTGCTTTTCGACCGTTGATAAGATTCAATCTCCGGTTGAAAGTTAGAACCAATTCGTTTTGCCACTCTCTTTTCAAACAAACGACCTTTAATCTTGTACGTGTGTTTTCAAAAGGACGATAGCTTCAGTCAATTGAATAACGCATTTCAGTAAGCGAGTTTGACGCAATGTCAGAAGTAATTCACGTTTCATATGTAGTGTGTGACTTCTTTGTTGTTGATTTTGTAAATTTTGTAGATTTCTTTTTTTGAAATGAGACAAGTGTTACATACCGGTCAGTCTGATTTTTTTCCGTCCTCTGTAATCCACTGTAATTGTGATTCTGTTTTTTCTCACTATTGACATATCGCAGCTAACCCAATACACCCAGCACAGTTGTTGTTCACTGTCTGTGTAAATGAATCCTTTTGAAACCAACTACCTATTGAGTATAACAGTTGAGAAGATCAGTTGTGTTGTCTCCTGTCGAAATGATCGGACAGCCTAATCTTTTCTCGTGGGCGGATATGGTTGAGCATTCAATTAGGATAACTTGTTAAGATCCAGTACTAGGTTATTGGTGCATTGCTCAAGAATCGGATTTCAAGTCTCGGTAGTGTCAAGCACACGCACTACTGACGAGTTCCAACGGGAGCGAACACAGAGTATGTTTTCTGTTCACAAGAACTTCAGTAGGAATCTCCATGCTGGGTTGGCCACTGTGGAGAAGTTTTTATGAATCGTGAAGTTTTGAGAGCTGGTTATTACCACTTCTGATCTCCAAACTCAGTGTATGCAAATGTAGATGATGAGGGTTGCACGTTTCTTGTTGATTAACATCTTTCAATTTGAGTAAACGTTCGTATACATAGAGGTGTGCATGTATATATGCTTATATATCTTATTATGAATTGGTGACCAAACATGTTTCCGGGCAAGGCTTTTCAACTTGAGAGCACTGGCTTTCAGTTCCTGGTGACTCCGCGTACATGTATTGTAAAATATGTAACAGTTAATCGTTTTGTGGAAAATCTATATCGTGTTATGTGAAATTCAAAATCAGCGGAAATAAACCAAGCATACCACTCCCCATAAAACAGTTTGTAAATACTATTTCTGTGTTTTGCAACTTTAATTCCGAGAAAGCCTACAACTCAAAGGCTTAGTTGACAATTGACACCTACTTTGGGAGTCTAAAGATCGTTCAGTTGTTTCTGTGACTGAAATGATGACTAAGTAAATGAATTTGGTCATTGTAATGCTAAAAACAGGTGATACTTACTGCTTCAATAACTACAGTCGTATCAACAATATCATTGATTATGAATGATGACGGTGATTATGGATGATTGTGACCCAACGCTGCTCAGCATATCAATACGTCTTCGGTCGCGAAACACTTAATCCCAACAGGTCATGTAGTTGACCACGCCACTCCGTTCATGGTCCTGCTACACATTCGAAACCTTAAGATGCTGGAGTTTCCTGTACTCGTACAAACAATTTCGTTGCTGTGGCAGTGAAATCATTGACCCAACACTGATTGTACTCCTGTGACGTTCGTTCATTTCGACGTTTTCTCATCATGCGGTAAACCTATATAACCGAGTATTTCATGTAGTCCACTGACGGGAATAAACGAAATGCATGCATCTTCTCTTGCCTTGTTGATGAACTGGATGGAGAGAACTCAACGTTTCAAGTGGATCATCAATTGGCATTTAAACTACCTCCTGACTATTAGTTCACGGTACGTAGAATGTTCTGTAGTTAGTTACTTCCACTCAAGATTTTGAGTTGCTTAGCAGATTAGATTCATGATTTATGTATCATTCGACAGGTTCACCAGTCACTCCGTCTAAGTTAACATGGCTGGAATGTTTTTTTCGAAGCTACATAAAAACAACACCTCGGGCCGCAAAGACAATTTCTTAGACGTACACAGGTAAACACGTCTGGGCTTCAACCAACAACGTTGTGTTGCACATGACGAATGACCTTTATGCGACTTTTCCAGACAATCGGTTGACAGTTGATTGTTTCTTGTTTATTTGTTCTGCAGCTCTCGACTGTCGGTTCTACGCATCATCGTTTATGGGAAACTTGGAGAGTTTGGTACATTTACCAGAATAATAGGAAGCTAAATCAGAGATTTCGACTTCAATAGAGTCACGACATGATTACAGCACAAATCTGACTTTGAAGCGGCAGAAATAAAGGATTAGGAGCTGCAAATATGACTCGTCTATTTTCAAAAACAAGCATGTGAATAAATGAAATTAGGTAAAAACAATCTACCGAGGAATTCGAGGTGAAACCGTACAACTCACTTTGCCTGCTCTAGGTGATTGATTTGCTGAGGGATATCTTGACTGATCGTAGCTGGGTCATTCATCTTAAGATAGTTTGCGCATGCGCGGTTGATGGACCCAGGACTACACCACCAGTTGGTCTGCGAAGGCCACCTTGAAAGTTTAAACTATCGCTGAAAGTTAAAAATTATTTAAAAATAACTAAGAAAAAACTAGTAGCGCTTATAAGGAAAGGAAACTGCGCAGTGAAGACAATTCAACGTGATGACCCACCGATCTTGACATTTAAGTGGAGATGTATTTGGTTCCATGCACTGGGAGTAACTTTTGGCTAGACTTCATTTGATCAGGTGGTTGGAAATCACGTTCGTTAGCTTCCCTCGTCTCTCAATGAAGCCTCTTCAGGTGCTATTGGATATGGGCCGATTAGATGCGCAATATTCACATTTGTGTACTTTCTGTCAACTTCTTAGTCATTATGGATTGAAAGATTGAAACATCACCTAACAAAGATACTGTCAACAGATTTTTCTCTGCCAAAACTCGGCCAGTCATAGTGTATATGTAAACTAACCTACATGATCAGTTTAAACCATTTATTTGATGCTAGGTATTTTGCGGCTGTTTTTCCATGTGCACAAGACACAGGATGTGAAGAGGATCACAACAGCCAACTTATAAAGACCGTGATAGGCAATACCATGTCATAAAAATAAAATAAACAATTATGATTCTTTGCTTTGCATTTAGTAGAAAACACAAAACCTTGAATTTGTTCAGAGCTTGAGTATTCCGACGGTGCTGATAAAAACCGTCATACATTAACCTTTTCTTGTATTTTTCGTGATTCTATGATTATTACACTCAGGGTTAAGGTAGGCGGGTTGTAACACTTTTTCTTAGAATTTAGCTAACATTGGCTATTCAGTAGGTTGATAAAGAATGAGGCTATCCCATTCTACTTCATTTTATGACTTGATCCACCTAAGAGGGCAGGCAACGCAGATGGCGATGATGCTTCAGTATGGAATGTGATGACAATCTTGCCCACATGTCTTCAGAGTCCACAAATCAGTCTGACTACAACAGTTGACCGGATGAAAAAACCGCCCAAACGGCCAGGTTCTGGGAACAGGGTGTTGTCAGAATATTCAACTATTGGCAATCCACTAGCTGAACTTTATACAAAGTGGCCAAAAGCAATGACTACAAGGGAAAAGCGGTAAGAGCAAAAATGACAGACTGTAGTCGCCGATTAAAAATAGTAACTTTAAATAAAGTAAGCCACTTAAGTACTCACTTTTTAACGTGTTTCCATTTATCAAGCAGCTACAGCCTTTTTTGTCCGCTCACTAACACCAGGACCCTCTTGGATAATTTCACAAATAGCGCATTACTCACAAGCCACTGTGACTGAGCCTTCACATATGATGATTCAGTCGTGTTTAGTATGATATCAGTGGTGAAATGGTCAACACAGTTATTGCACGAAAGCGCGGCCGAAATTATAGTCCTGGCTGTGGCGAGAATATGTTTTACTGACGAAGTTTAATGAGAGCAAAACTCGAATGTGGTGTTTCCCCTCGAAAAGAGACCGACTGGAAAGTCTATGGGAATGCGGCAGTTGAGGTCAATTATGAGTGATGTTCACTTTTGGTTCCAAAGTTCCATAATGAAGCCTAGACTATGCAATAAACTAAAACATAAATTTCAACGGAACCATGTGATTAGTAACGATGTTACGATATTTTCAAACTAGTGCATGAACGTCGTTCACTTACAGTAACAATTAAAATCTTGACGGTCGCCTCTGTTCGCGACAGCTTATCTGCTGTCTACCGATGGCGCATTTCTGTACGGAAGCTTTGTCTGCGTTTTCTTCCGCTACTTGTAAATTTGTTAGACAATCTACCTCCAAATTGATTCAAATGAACTTCATACACCTCAATATGAGAAATTGTCGGTTGTCAGTATATTGTTACAATTATATGGCATATTTTGGCATTATGTTTACCCACGGTTGAAGACAGGTTTTTTCAACTGAGGAAGAGTTGTTGGTGGCATTTGTGTAGACATGATTAATTTGGATACAGCTGTTTCTCATATCATTAGTCTGTGATGAGATTAAAAGCAATGACCAGAATGCAATTTGTGTGGCCGACATGACGAAAAAAATCTGTTCGGTTAGCATGGGAGAAATAACGAAATCAGAGAAGCCATATATTCTTGTTTTTCCAGCACGCAACTAGGTGTTGCGTATGAGGCAAACGTGCGCGCAATACCGTTTAATCGGAGAAACAAATTGAAGTGTTCGGGTCGTAAACAAACAAAGCCGGTTTCTCGAAAGCAACACCACTGCGCCGAATTACGAAAGAGAGGTGGTATTGAGAATTAACCGTTGTACTGTTTACAGTGTGCGTTGTTGGATAGTTGACTGGAATTTCGCTGAAAATAATAAACATTGGTTAAAAGTACAAATTTGTGAATTGAATCGCGCAATCCGACATAAGTAACATACAGTCATAAACCCATGTCCCGTAGGTCCGCACCAAATGGCAATGCTGGTTTATTACCGTTTACATTCATGTTGGAATGTTGCTGATACACAGACAAAACAAAGAGAGGAGGCAGGCGAACTGGATGCAAAAGAACTTTGGAATATGGGGAGTAGGAATTATTGTGTATGATGAGTTCGTAACATCAACCGAAATAATTAGGCTTTCGCCTCCTACATGTGTTATGTGTAATCTCATTCAGAAGCCCAATTGACCGAACGCTTTCTTTGCATTTGCAGTGTACACCCAATACACAACCATAACTAAATTCCTGCGTTTTGATCTTATTTTCTCAACATACTGCTAACAGCTATACAGTTTGTTACAACTGCAAACAAAATCATTGCTACTGTATTCTGTACAAATGTGTGGCAAAAATGACTACAGCAACTCCTGGAAACCACTCAGGACAGTTTGCCTTTTGAGGTGGTCAACGAAGTGGATCTCATTTCAGTCCGTAACCTTCAATACATCGTTTGGTGTGTGCTATTTTAGATTCGGTGGTTAGCCACTGTACTAAAATCTTTGCCATTCCTGCACACTTGTTGAACCAACATTTACCATGGAGTGTAGTTTAGTTCAAACATATACACTGACTAATCAAAAGTTTGAATTCTAGTGGAAATATGTTTGTAATAAATTTGTAATATGTGATTGCATTTTATATTTCAAATGTAAGTGTTCTATGGGTTTTTGATGTTGTAATTGTTATGAGTTGATTCCAAAAGTTTTTATGAGGTTGAATCATTATTTTCATCGAACACGCCAGTGCATTTAATTCCTTAATTGAAAGTGGATTCTGAATAATAATCAAGAAATGTCCACCGACGCATTTGAATGTACATTTTAGTTGGAAGTTCATATCAGTGGTGTCTTCAAGCCGTCGGGTTGCTCAATTTGATTGATTGTTTCGTCATCATGTAAAGTAATATTTCACTGCTACCTTCAAAATCAATGAAGATCGGTTAACAGAACTCGATGTTGACTACTAAAACAGAATGGAGTTGTTGGTTGTTAGAAGTAGTGATGGCTTTGATAGCTCGGGTTGATAGTTTGGAAGTTTGGTTGTTCGTCTAGCTTTACATTCATACAACAGACATTACATTGCCGAACGAAGCAACATCATTAGTGCGTGGGTGTTTGAGTGCCGAATACTATCTTCCCGTTCGTTGATAAAATGGCTGAAACCTAAAGGCCAAGCTCCTTGTACAAAGGAAGAAGTATACATTTATGGTCTACCGATTTTAGGATAAATCCGGAGAAATTTCCATTTGGGCTATAATTTGAGATTTTTGGTCTTTTCCAAATACAACTGCGTAAATACCACCCATACTTGACCGTAAATCATGCATTTTGTTTTGACACTGAGAAGTGGATAGAATAATGATCCTTTAAAGGGTAAACTTAGCCAGAATATAACACTTTGTCACCCATTATGCGATCAGGCGACCAAGGCCACGTGAATAGATCAGGTGATTTGCAATTGTGAACAAAGCTGTTTCTCGAGCAGTCTTGCCACTGTGATGAATTGGGCACGCATTCATTTATCTTACAAATGGCGTGATGCTTTGTGGAGAAGGACTTCAACAGTCAAGTAGACTAGGTTTTTGCTGAACATCAATTAATCTACCACAGAGCTAACGAAGTGGACAGTGAATCGAAAACACAACAGGAGGTTGTATTATTGAGGCTATGAAAACGAAAAGTCATTCAGCGTTTTTTAATTAGTAAAGTAATCTTGTAACAGCCAAAAACTACTAGCCTTGTTGGCCTGTCAGTTACATCTACCCACGAACTTACGGTTTTCGGCGGGAGTGTTACGCACTTGAGCGCACAGGGGGGCCCAGCACAAACTGATTTGATTGTACTGAACGTACAGTGACAAATAATTGGTGAACAGACGACAAGCAGCCGGGGAGAATGAAGTATTCTATTCAAACGATAAGCACCGTCGCTTGTATGAAATTGCATAAAATGTTCGGTTTCGGTATGCTCAAATGATCACTGGAAGTTTAACTTGGATTTAGAAGTAACACGTTAGTTATTCAGTTGTGGCATTTTTTGTCTTTCTAACCTCTGCCCCTTTTCAGCATACTCATGTACACGTTGCGTAAAAACTGGTTGTCATTGACACCTCAAGTCTTCACCAGGGTGTCATTTACGTATTGCCCCTTATGAAGACGTCTTCCCGAAAGCATTATCTCTGAATGGTAGCATGTCTGGTTGGTAGGTTTCAAATTTGGGCCCCAATGGATCACACCTAGAAAATGGCAAACCGTTGTAATTTTATGCTTGAGGTTGTTGTCGTACAGGAAGACCATTTAGGCACTCGGTAAGTCATATGCTGTGCTTGATGTTACTGAGAGTAAGATCAAACGAATTATGAACGTTTACACTTTCTTGATCATCGGCTCTTCAGTATAATGCAAAGGCCGGAAGTGACGTCAAAAAAGCGATTTATAGCCACATTCACTCTAGTTTCTGACTTGTATGATGTTTATGTTACACATGGATAGGATAGAATGTATGCAGTCAAATTAACTAGAGGTATCGATGGGCACGCAAAAGCAAATCCACCTTCAATAGTCCGGAAATCATTTGCCGAAAAGCTTCGTTTCGGCGTTTACCTTTGAGCTGCGCACGATTTTGTTTACTTTGAAAATGGCAGGCACCTCCATAGACAACTTTCAGGCGAGCTTATTGGTTGAGTATGACTTCCTATCGTCTGCGTCGGGACGGTTCCCTTGGTATACAGCAGTATATTATGGAAAATATCTCATGTTGAAACGGTCCAGTGTATCCCAAAGACGAATTGGCAGTCCAATATCTCCATTAGGCTTTGTACAGTTCCGTCTAATATCCATTTGTTGAATACATCACGTGCTTCGTTGTACCGCATGTTGATCCCTGACACAGCTGATGACTGATTAATCAGATTCTGCTTTTCGAGTGGGCCATTTTACCGCCATTGTAATGTCGCACTTTAGCCACTCCGTGTTCGCTCGATAGTGGTTTTGATTATAATTTGTTAGTTAATGATCTTAATGACGTTGTGTTGTTATTTGATCATGGGTGAAACCCACCCACAGTGAAAGCCACAATATTATAAATTTGCATGAGTCACCCCCATTTCAACGACACAGTGTAAAACTTCGACCGGTATGAGAGACATTAACACACAACATTGATCAAAATAGGTAAAATGAAATTTTACTGAAATGCTGAGCCTAAATTTCCGCAAAAATATTTCCTACTAATCGGCCAGAATTTCACCACCTATTGTAAATCACCTCATTACATCCCCACGTTTCAGGTTTGTTGCAGCTGCAATATTTCACTTTGGACTGTTAGTACATGTAATTACGTCAATATTTTATTGCTGACCTCAATGATTGCCTCAAATATACTTTTACTTCCTCCAGTATGCCCAGCAGATTCATTGCGCTCTTAATACCCAGAAATAGTCGTGATAATGCTGGATGTTAGACGAGACCCAACTGTGAACAGTCAGGGCTTCGGCTGGATTCGAGCCAGCGACAGACAGCACGCCTCAACGCAGCAAACGCTCTACCAGCTGAGCTACAAAGCCACACCAGGAGTCCAGAAATTTCATATTTGTACTCTGTCACCCACCCGTTCTACTGCCTCATACGGAATCCACCAAATGATATAGGGCATCGACTACCCAGACAGGATTTCATAAGCAGTTCCGAGCTCCCTGTATGGCTTCGTAGCTCAGCTAGTAGAGTGTTTGCCGCGTTGAGCCATGATGTGTCTGTCGTTGGTTCGAATCCAGCTGAAGCCCTGACTTTTCATGGTTGGGTCTCATCTAGAATCATAAATCTGTTACACTACTCATTAGTAGTACAGAATGTAACGGACTCGAAGTATCACTGAACTGTCTTCAACCACTATTTTGTTTAGGTTGTTTGAGCCGGTAGTATATAATAGTCGGTTGGTTAATGTATCCAGTCCAGACCCATAAAGGGCTCAGAAACATGTACTATGCTCATGTTTTGTCCAGTAATGGAAATGGTCACGCAAGTATCCAGGCGTTCTGAATCCACCTGAGTAAATTTTGTTTCATTACATAGCACTTCTCACTTTTCAGTATTCAGTTGTGTAGTATATTCCCTTCAGTTCGGCAGTATACATCAAATTTACGCGGTTATATTGTTACTGTTCAACGAGATATTTAATTTTCAACTTTGAGCTTTTTACTAGTCTAGTAACCCCCATCACAAGCCCAATACAGTGCGGTGAATCAAGTTTATTTACTAGTTGGGCGGTCTAACAATATCACATTTGGATGAGAATTACGTACTGTTTTATTGTGACTACTTCTGGTGTGATTTTCATTAAAAAAAATCAACACATCTCTGATGATAAACTTTTCAAGTATTTTCTCTAGTACTGATTGCGGTTTCTAGTTCATGAAAATGAGTTCAGTAAACAAACGTCGCTCAAATTACTCCGAAGCAGTTACTCTCGTGCCTCTGAAAAGCTGACAAGTAATCTAGGCTGTCAACTTTCGAAGTAAAACTTCTGTCTGGAAGAATTCTGGGCATCCTGAGTTGTCCACGAAAGCATTTACTACGTTGCATACTGAGAGCCAGAGTGAGATCGTTAGGTATGTAGAGGATGAGTGATCAATTGCATATGACCGCCAAACATTCGGGGTTTGTATGACAACTCCCACGGTGCTTGTGTTACGTGTCCGATATAACAACCTTTAATATCAACAACATTTGTTTGTGACTTTGCACATTTCTCTGCAACTGAATGGCAGCTCGCACAATTAATATTTTTTACCAGACAGCCACATTGTAAATGGAAGATCCAAAACTCTCTTAAATCTGAAAAACATTTTAGAAGATTAACGAACCTTTACAAAATTTCATAACTCCATATGAACTCTGCCAGCCGATTATTATTCTTCTGATATTATTCCAATCATGCACTCAAAAAAGTCTTGTCTTTGATGACAGACTAGTTGAACGCTGGAATCCATCTTTCATCTCTTCAGCAAAACAAAACTTCTCAAAGATTCCCTGTTTTAACAAACAGTGAAACCCGCTTATTCTAATTAGAAACGACCGACCCCAATGATTGATAAGCTTGACTGACAATATCTTTTCAAATTCTGAACGGTTTATCCCAGCAGCTTTTCAACTGATATCGTCTGCCATAATTTCTAGTGATTTGCTTTGTTTGAGGCAAGAGAAACAGTTTACAAAGCACTTTGATGTTAACATTTTTTCGTGCATCCAAATGGACAACCACTTTAAAGAACTACGGGGAAATCAGTATGGATTGGAGCCGCTTCCCTAAACGTTTGAAATTTCCAAAGATATCCCGGAGGTTCCGTCTGGTCCATGAATTAAGGAATCGGAAAGCGGACATAGGCAATTATCTGGTCGAGCTATTCTGACTACTTCTCTGACGTATTGCCACATCAAAGAACGTGGCCCAAATCACGTAGTCTCTATACAGTTTTGTCTCGGCTGTTTTCAACAAGAGCGAGTGCTTCTTCAGAGCAAGAATTCACTCAATCGCTTTACAAAAAACTACTTGCTAAATAGCGTTCAGTAGTAGATAACCAACTATATACTCGTTTTAAGCACTTCTTTGTGTCTACCGGAAAAGTTTTCCATCAGAGTGTTTTAAAATATTATTCAGTAAGAACAAACGCATTTGGAATTTTCTTTAAATTACGTTGTCGCGTGTTGGATACTTTGTCGGTCATTCATTCCCTGATAATTATTAATTAGCTGAGCTGTGATAAAGACCTGATCTTGAAAAGTGGTCTTCCGCTGTCGATGATTTGAATCCAGTCGAAGTCTGAATTTTTCAGATTATGGTCTCCCTCAACTTATCAGATCTGTCAATTCGTTTACTCGACCGATTAATTTGGCCATCTGCCCGCTGATTCACTTTTCTAACAGAGCACGTTACTGTCTAGGCGTTCAGTTTAGGATGCAGCGGATTTGAGTAGATGAGCAAAGCAGACGAAAGTTATCCAAAAACCTTCTTTGGATGTCCAACACGTTGTTGAACAATTTTTTTGGAAAAAAGATGACATGCGGCTGCGAGTTCAACAGCACTCATTCTCAGCCGTCTTCACGAAATTTTGGTGGGGAAGAGAAACGGCCGCCCGAAGAATGGTTCGAATCAGACAGATGAAATCTGAGTTCAGCAGGCTAAACGAAATCTGTTTAGTCATCGTTTTTGGTCCAACTGAAAGCTAGCGTGTGAACATGGTTGATCTTACTTTAAACTGACAAGAAACGTTTGATACAGTGCTCGAATACCATTACTATCAATAAACGTCAGTCCGCTTTATGTTTGCAAGTATGTTTGCTATTTTTTGTATTCTGATCTAGATAAGTTCGACTCGTGTGTAGTAAACACCGGTAACGATTCAATAACAATTGATTAACCGTAAACTGTACAATATTGTGTGCTAACCTAGGGGCCTAATATCTTATATGTTCCGGATAAATATTGTCGTAAATGTGTATTTAGACCCGCCATACTTCCTCATAGGACCTACCTGGCGCCCACTAGACAGCATCTTATACGTGGACCACCAGTAACGTCTATCAGTTACCTCAACAGTTCTATGAATACGTTCATAAGTTGAATGAGCCGGATTTTAGAGATGTGAACACAGTCTATACAGGAGGTCCAGAAGATGCACAGTGATCATAAACAATTGAGCCCACCTTTTTATGGATCTTTTTACGCTTGTTGGTAGAATTCATCACCACCGACTATTCAAATATTTTTACTGAGTAAATAAGGTGTGAAGTCGTTACAGAACATTAAAAAACAATCAGGTTTAATCGTTAAACTCCGCACTGTGCGTTTGTTGGTGCTCCTGATGGCTTCTCACGACCGCTTGAGAATCAACCATACAAATCATCTGCGCAACTCTCCCGAATCCCTTGAATTGTCCACTTTTGTAATTCATTAAGCATACACCTATTCCAGGTTGTTAGTTAACGTAATGATATAAAATTTCCGAAAGTGATGCAAGCTTAAGTCCAAGTTGCCTGTTGGGGGTTTGAGAAGACCGACCTTTGGTTTGACCTACACTTTGTGTACATACTATCACATATTTTTATATCTCACTAGATGATACTTAATTCCGATAACTTTGCATAGCAACTTTGTCTCTTTCGTTCACATTTTTACAAATGACACGGAATACGGCAACAGATTTTTTTGTAAGTTGTGTTATTTGATTAATGGCACTTGATTTTGGTGTTTACTAAAAAGTCAATAAAAGTTTCGGGATCTCTCAACTCCATTTAATTACAAGTTTTAGACTTTCACGTTTTCCAACATGTACCCAAGTATACAACTGAAGCTTAAATATGTGAATACCCTATAAATAGCCGAAAAAATTGAGCGCTAGAAAGGTTTTGTTGTCGAATCTTGCCCAGAAGACGTCTGTAGTGTATTGATGTGCTATCGATCACTTGATACCGAAAGTACACAACGTCATCAAAAGGATCCCAAGGTCAGTTGACCTACGGTTAACGATAAAACAGTAAGATAACTGCGACCATGATGGCCAGTAGCGCAGAAAGGTTTGACGGAAAATAACAGCTGTTGGCTTTAAAATACTTTTCCATAGAGCACATGAACGACGTTGATACCAATGTCCGAGTTCAGTTTTTGAAAATGTTTCATTATGATCAACAAAGGCATAATCGCCGTGTGAAATTCATTGACTAACATGAGGTACAGCTCAAGGAATCGCAAAACAACAGCAGGTTTGAAGAAACGTTTTGTGTACGTGATAACTTAGCGTTAAAGATTGTAAATTTTCTACCTATGCTGCTCTAGAACACGAAACCTACGGCAAGAATTTTGTGCACAGATGTCTGCACAGCTTTACCTAGCCTAGCCACTGTTGTAAAAAAGAAATCCCAGATTAACGCCGGGCAATATTATAAATTTGGTTTGATTTTCTATGAAAACGCGTGATGAAGAAATCAAATGATATCAGTATTCTACCCGTTGTGTTCAAATTTGCAACCATTGGCGTTTACACTAAACACTTATCTAAGCTATTTAATAGTATGTATTTAATCCTGTTTGATAAATACTGGAGTATCTATCAGTCTGTTTTTGCCCAGTCCCTTCATGGTCTCTCATTCAAACTCTTTTTCAACTCGGGTTTTCTATTGTATTGACTTATTCAAGCGCAAAGTGAGTACATTTCAGTTGTTCACTATATCTCCTTCAATGTGCATACCTATATACATGTGCAAGTATCTTCAAATTATTGCGCAGTGAAATATTGAAGTTGTGTCCAGGATAAAGACTTCAGCGTCAAACTTCTTTGTTTGCTGTGGTCTATTGGTGTTTGCAGGCTTTCCAACCAAGTGAGCCAAATGAGCCATTTCAATTCACCACTGGTGAGCAAATTATCTGATGACCGACGGCTGATAGTTGTCACCTGTAACCTAGTTTCACATCATTTTGTATGTGCAACCATAAAAAGCTTCATCGCACACGCTGCGGGCGGCTCATTTGCAGCTCACTCCGAACCGTGCATAGTGGATCAATATAACAAACGGTTCAGGTCTGCAAACAAATAACAGCCATGACATTCGAGAAAGAACGACGAACGATTCCTCGAACTAGGAGTGGTTGACCCAATAATGTTTGCTTGTCGTTAACCAAACTTCACTGAAAACGCTTGATTTGGTTGAAAACAGGGTAGAGCGGGCATGCGTAATTTTCATAATATATAATTATTTTAAATAGAAACCACTACCGATGTCCATTTATTATTGATTGTTTCGGTTTCGCATGCCTTAATATCACTGGGACAGTCAGGCTTAACAGGTTTGTCTCAGGATCTAGCAATGTAATCTGTACGTATATATTTTGCATGAAAGATTTATTGCGATGTCGAACATTGCGTCTTTCGTGAAACTAATAAATACACTGATCAACAATTAGCTCTGAGCATATGCTTAACTATACGCCTTGCACTGCAAAAATTCCAAAGCTGTTATGAATATGCACTTTATTATTTATCTCATTTATAAACACGTTACGAGTGTTATGGTGTCCAGTGTTGGTAAGTAACCTATATCTCATTGATTCTCCTAAGGCAGAATTCAGCCAGCATGAAGCTTGACAAACAATTGGACAGCATCACTTATAAATCGAGAACTTGTCTTTTAACTGGCAATCTTTTACAATATAATCCAATGGCGTTCGGATATGACAACAAGAGATACGTTGGAATGAAATAGTTTACTGCTGACAGCAGTAACACCAGGAAGAAGGAACAATTCACGTTAATTTGATAGGTGTACATATCCTAAATATGCGTACGTTGTAACATACCAGTATTAAAAGGTTAACGTGTAAAGAATACTTGTACGACAGTTTCAGTTGCATTAGGGAAACCGTATTTACATTACTGAAGAGATTAAGGACTCTCAGTTAAACTGTCGCTGTTTGAGCATGGTTTAGCGCTAGTTTCTTTGTATTCAAGTTTCAGTCTAACGTATAACTTTAAACATTAGATCAGGTGTAACACGTCAAATAACTGACGCACTGTCCTGCCTTAGAGTTCTAAGGTTTACAACCCAATAGCTACCTGGTTCAGTTTTACTTTTCTGCCACTTATTGTCCGAAAGTGTACGTTAAAATATTGATAACTATTAATTTCCACGAATATTAGATGAAATGGTGCGCGAAGAAGTTTTACATATGCCAACATTTTGAGAGATATATCAGTTCTCGATATTATCCGCATTGTCGTTCTGATAGTGGGGAAACACGAACCATATTCCGACAATTTTCAATCCATACAGGTGTTTTGTTCTGATTAGATGTTTGCTTGGATTAAGCTGTGATGAACAGTAGTAACAATCAGTTACGTGAAGTAGTGAACCAAATTAGACAAGGGGTTGTGACACTAATTTTTAAGTTTATCTATGTTCAGTGGTAGAGTAACGTGCTTGTGAGACTTCACCACTGTACCACTGGAAACATCCACATACTCTGGTATGACCAGTTTACGGGTATGCCACAATGACCACACTTTATCGTTATATAATGCGATGGTTCAAATTTGACGTTTTAGCGGCAGCAATGGAAGTTCAGTGGAGTAATTAATCATTTTCTGTTTAGCTATTTTGTTGTGTTGACCTTTGCCATCTGACAGTATTGAGAAGTTGAAAATAATCCTGCAGGATAAGTGGAAAATGGTGTATCGCTCGTCAACTGCAGATGGTCAACAGAAATGCCACAAATTTAATGAACATCTTGCTA
The DNA here is from genome assembly GCA_008508345.1 of Paragonimus westermani. Taxonomy (NCBI): domain Eukaryota; kingdom Metazoa; phylum Platyhelminthes; class Trematoda; order Plagiorchiida; family Troglotrematidae; genus Paragonimus; species Paragonimus westermani. The sequence continues at coordinate 52,230 of QNGE01004473.1, forward strand.
AAGAGGAGTTATAACCGTACGTGTTGGACAGTATTCAACTACAGTCCATAGTCCTTGAGATTTTTCTGGCCTTCCTGAACCCCTTTTCATTCCTACCACGTTTCAAGTCTACCCTTTCAAGTTGTTAACTGAAACAAGCGCCACTTAGTTGTACAAAATCGTCGGCTGGTTTTTGCGCAAACATGGTAAGCACTTATCGACTGAAACAACGCGACTGTTGTCGGTAGCCCCTGGCTAAGAATGATCCATTGTTTTGGCTGTTCGAACCAACAAGAGTGGACAGGCGCTCAATTTTAGGGTAAACCAAGTGTTGTCGTCCCGGCCGAAAGCTTACATGGTTGTTAGCATGAAGTACGGTGTGTCGCACAGAGATCATTAGAACCCATGTAAAACCAGCAGTATATCTAGGTTCTTAAACCTGTTGATCAACAAAGTTTTAGTGTTTGACCGCTGTGACAATCAGCCATTAGAACGCAACACATTTAATGACCATTTTCACAAAGATTACTACGGGAATATCATTGCTGGTAGACTTTACGGAATAGCTGCTCACGAGTTTGAGGTTTCAACTACTGTTTTGTTTAATAACCCAGTTACGGAAGTCACGCAGAAATCGTTGGCTGAACCATAGCGTGCGAAGGACATTGGAACACGATGAAAAACTTCGGGATTGATTGAAATCTGCCAACCCACTTATGTCTGTTCACAGATCAAAATTTGTCACTCGCTCCTCAGTTGAAATCTGACTGTTAAAGGTTGCGTCCACCAGAATAACTGCTGTTCCTTTTTTGTTGAATCCCACTCTAAAAAAATGCATTATTGGCGTGATTTCCCTAGTACCGCGGCTGACATAAATTTTTGGCTACCAATGCAATTCTTGTAGCCATTCGTTTATTCATTCACTGTAATTCCCACACAAATGGATTCAGAGAAATGAACGCATCCATGGGTTTTCGATATGCTCTTAGGTTTTGACACCCTTAAGGGTGGTACTGTATTGTATAGTGTTCTAATTTGGACTCAACATGAGGAGAAAGTCTGAATGGGTATCAAACTGACAACTCTTTGCATTGTGCGCTGAGACTTGTTTCCACATTATTGTCAATCCTCTCGTCACAAGTTTCAGCCCTTTAGGTGATAATCATTACAAAATTAACCGTCTGAAGTGAATTGCATCTGATCACGCTCGCGCAATGTGAACAGGATGCACAACAGTCACATATAAGTCTACCCGTCAAAACTAAGACTCACAAGGTGGTCGATCACAAAAAAGCTAAGGTCCTTGATGCATGTTAATTCATCCGATCCATAAATAACACATCTTTAACATGTATGAGAGAATACTCACACTCAGGTAAAATATATTGTCGGATGAGGATTAGGAGATGTGGTCCTAAATGTCTAAGTTGCCCAACCGATCGGACCAGAAGCATATATGTACATTTGTGGACAAGGCAGACAGTCAAGATAAAATGATCATCGGTAGCCGGTTCGATTCAGACTTGAAAAAGAACCTGAATATTGTACTGGTTTTGCTGTGCTGTTGCGTACGCTCGATCGATTTTTGATTTGTTTGGCTTCAGAAATCCCGCAGTATTTGGCATCGATCTCTGCGGCTTGATATCAAATCCCAAGTATCATGCAATGAATTAGATTATTTTGACTAGTTAATTCTGAAAAGACGTTGTTCTTCGAAACTAGTACGGTAGTTTTTTTACGGTTATTTTAAAAACGCTGTGCAGTCTGAGCACAAAGCGCAGAAGGTTGTGGATGAACATGTGGATCAGAGAAGTCCGTGGTATCCACCGTGAAAACTGATGTGTTAATCAACAGCCAATTTATTGTTACGCTTGACTGCTCTCTGTCTATTCTTTGGTGCTATCTAATGCAAAATTTCTTGTTTGAATTTTCAGCATGGAAGCTAGGTTTATTTAGGAATGGTCAAAATGACACCGGGTGGTATTTCTTACAAGACGATTCGTTCTGTGCATCTGTTTGATGAGAAGAATAAGCATTAGGTTTAATAACTTTTTTAATGAAAACACCTCTATTGGAACATATCTTACAGCGAACACAAGCGTTACTGGCTCTTCCCGATTTTTTATTTGCTAGAAAGTATCTTGACCCGTCGGTTTTTTCCACATATGCGTCCACAGCGTATTGTCCTAGAGATAGCTGAGTCCCGTCACAGTTGCCAGTAAATTGCGGGCTTCTTCTTGAAGCTCAGGTGCTGCTTGTATAGCCAACTGTCGCGGCGAAGTTCCGTGGAGTTTGACAGAAATATCCAACGTAATTTTTCCAAAAGTACTGGTCTGTAAACGATCTGTTCTTACAAAAACATGTAAACGAAAGATCAGGATTAGGCATCCCTGAAGTTTTCTTCCAATTAGGATGAAATGCTGGCGAACAGGGTTAATCAACTTCAGAATATCGACAGTCAAGAGTAAATACGTAAAACAGTTTGTGCTCACCGTGGTGTGCATCACAGATCATCAGGGAAGTCCATCTAGTACAGGCCATATAAACTCATATGTATGATTAGTTCATTCACGCTCCGTGAAATTGGCCGGAGTAGTTCGACGGTTTCGACGGATTGTATTAGAGCTTGCTTGACAGTACAAACCACTTACGGCATCCTTGCTCGCTACATGCAACACTGTAATCAAACTACCGTTACATCAGCTGTCTGAGAGTTCATATTGCCAACCTGAAGTTTCGGTTCTAACAGAACAAACCACGCTACAAGGTTTTTCGGAATAAAGAACAATCTATACCTTTTGAACAGATAGAAGACGAGACTACAGCAATCGTAAAAGTCCAAATGAAAACACAATCGTAATCTACACACCGTTCATAGTCACTCGTAGCCTCTGCACTGAGATAGACTTGCTGGTCAGGTTCTCTCGAAAAGATACACTAGACTAGAGTTTTACTCTTATTGTAGCCCTTCACAAGTGCATACATTTGCAGCCACAGAAATCAAAACCGCTGATAGACACTAACAAAAGCTAGGCTCTAAGCTAGTGAACCTTTTTGAATGAAGTTATTTGGAAGATCTAACCGATTATGGAGGCTGCAATTAGAGGTACATAATCTTTGACATAAAATTGACCAAGCCCTTGACTAATCATCAGTAGTCAAAGGCTACAAGATATGGTGTACATGTAGGTATGAAAATACCTGGTGCCGGAAATTCACAGCGAATAAACAGCGTCCTGCGCTTTTTTAAAGCAACATGTCATCTGCAAAACAGATATTCAAAAACCTTACGTTCAAAAAATAATTCAAAAATTGAGAATTATACGGTTTTTCACCAAAGACAGTAAGCAGCTCGCTGACGGAGTAGACGAGCATAGAAATCGTGGTGACCAGCAGTGACTACCAGCTTGAAAAACTGAACGCTATTCCCCAAAGGCTGAGTCGGATAAAAGCTGTTGACAGAGTTGCAAACCATACTGACCAATCAAACAACCTGGAATAAAATAAAATGTTGCCCATATAATTGTATCTATTCTCGACGCTGAGGAATAAACACATGCCTTGTTCCTGCACACAAGAAAGTACTGATCGTTACTAAGGTTATTAGTGCGCTCCCTATGGAGTTGGTTTTTGCTGAGGTCACCGCAAAAAAAAGAGAGGGCATGATGTGATAAACCGTTGGAATGTTTTGTGTTAACCAACAAAATTGTTACATTCATGAACCACAATGACCTGACTGACAGAATGATTGGATAATGATGTTAAACATGTGAGTAGAGGAAATGTCCCTCTATGTAGTTCATCACAGGAGGCACAAAAGCCGTAGATACTGTAGTCAATCACAGAAACTCAACTATCTGAACTACAGTGTCTACGGTCGCCCGAGGAAGAGTTACTATAAATTCGGACGTCAAAATGGGATTCTGTAGGCTGGTGTTTAGTCAGTAATTCTTCCTCGCAATAGTTCCAGCAAATATATGTGACTTCAAGATAGACTTGGTTAGAACCTCAATCAATAAGTTCGCAAGGTGAGGTTACAGGTGACTTTGCGCACAATGGAAGCACATATGGAAAAAAAGCGTACACGAAACTATTCGACTATGTTCCGAACTCGTAAATCATCCCAAATTTACCGCTACCGCAATGATGATTGTAAATCAACACGAACGTTATCATGATTATGTCGCTCACAGGCCGGTTTACTGGACAGTCGATGGGATAGTGGGATGCAAATTACACGGCAGTGAAAAAAAATTGAGCGGGACTGTTAGAATGTGGATGGCGATAATGAGCGCTACGGAAGCTGTCAGTAAGATTGAAAAAAATGATTGAAAGGAGGGTTAAACTTATTTCCGTAGTGAAATTTCTCTGTTAGAGTAGGACACCACTTCCTATCTGACACTATGGATAAAGCAACATGGAAAACTCCCGCAGTTTTGAGTCTTCTTGACGCTTACCCTTAAACTGACACACTGTGACTGGTCTCGCTTATGTTTGAATGCATCGAACTAACGACTATTTGTTTTACGAGTCAACGTAATTGTCTGCCCTGGCAATCGTTCGACATATGTCGCTTATGACGGAGGAAGTTATGTGATTGAGTAAAAATCAAGGACAATCCGATCGTAGGTTATCAGTTCAAGGACGAAAATCAAGAAGCAATATGAACAACATTTTGATCCTACATGTTGATACCAAGTGTAGCTTGACAATTCAAGCTGAACTGTGCCTAACTAGATTATTGGTTCAAAAGAAGTTATAACTGGATGTCATAGTTGTTCAGATAATTGCCAGTCGCAGACACTTACCCGATTATTGGAGTGTAACCATGAAATTATATCATTCACTCGACTCACTAATTTACATAGTTTGCTCGAAAATTGCACCAGCCATCTCATTACTGACACCTTGTAACTCTGTTCTTCTTGCTCGAATTTCTTCCACGTTAAACTCCAGGAAGACGGGTTTTTCAGCAAGCGTATTATACCCACTTTTATTAAAATCAGACAGCCACTTATAAATTGGATTCTAGAACATTTTCATTTTTTGCTCGTTGTCATTTCGGATGGTTGTCAGGATGTTTGCTATCATTTCTGAAGAGATTTCGACTGTTCTCAGTGGGATTCAGATTTAAATTAATGGTGTCACCTTAGTAAACTGGAGTTGCAGAAAGTGTTCACTGACGTCCTATTTAAGACCGTTCGGTGTAACTGAGTAACTGAGTTTCTGATGGAACTCTCAACACTTAGTCAAATTTTTTCCTTATTTCAGCATTATTCTTAACGGGTATTGTTGATCGTTTGATATTTTAGCATATAGTATAAAAGACAGATACACCTCAAGACATTTGAAACTCATTTTTGGCGGTAAATTCTTATTCCTGTAATGTCTTTAAATAATCACGTTTAATGTGAACACTTGTGCTTACGAGAACATCCCCTGTGACCTTTCTAGCGATGTTTCATGGTCTTCGCAATCATAAGATTTCATTATGCACTCTTACTCTAAATGTATTTTGTTTAACCTACTTCACTATTGCATATTCGTATACAGAGTATCCGGTCTCTAAATGGATTTCCACATGAAAGGGCAAAGAACTTTAACGTATTGTTCTTTCGATTGGATAAATGTTACCATAGATAGTTTGTCCAAAGTGAATTTATATTGAATTAGTGTTTTCGGGTGAACAAAGCAATGATCTAACGTACAATAATCCCATTTTCTCTTTGTTAAACGTTTTGCTGACGGGTTATTCTGTTTGTCGCGGAGTATCTTTTGTGCCATCTCAGACAGACAAATATGCTGAGAACAATCCAAAAAGAGTTGGCTTAGTACCAACTTTAAGAATACGGAAACAAAAATAAACTCAACAGCCAACAAATGGCTAAACAACCTACTTTGAGGCAACAACTTTCTGTCTTTTTTCTTGTGTTTCATAATAAGCAGCCTATTTTTGACTAGGGATATCTACTCTTACCTAGTGTCACAGCTCTATAGGATCTATGCAGTTGGAAAATTGGGAAATGCTAACTGGCAGTTTCTACGGCTGCTTTGCTGCGCTTCAGAGACTTATTGTACGCAGCCGTTTACGGTTTCAACCAGTCCCAGCTGAATATGAAGCTGAACTAAATTCTTAATGTTCATTGCGTATTCCCTCTTTAGCATTTAGTAAATAGGGCCCACTCAAACAGATGACTTCTCCTAACAAGCGTCGGAAGGGACAAGTCAATTGTAAATCGTAGAAAAATTCCTGGTGACTATACATGTTCTAACATGCAGGTATCTCCATGGTCTTTTTCTTCTCTTCTTAACAAATTTACATGGCTTACAGCACACGAAACCAGGAGCTCCGGACAACACATTCTGTGATACCGAGTTTGTTTGGCAACGTTTGTTTTCTTTTCCTTGGTGCTACAAGTTTGGAAGCAAGCAACTGCATTCACTCAGTCATCTATCTATTTTGCACTAAGTGTATTCATAAAATATTCTATATGTTGTTTGGGGGATGATCCGTCAGACATACTTATACCACGTAATATTTGAGGGGAAATTGGGGAACATTTTAGCCGTACAACTGACGCACTGGTCCTTTCGAAACAAATCGTTTAAATTACAATTTACTGGCACGTTCTAATTCTCCTGCAGCTGACTCAATCGTCACACAGGACGTGGAAGAAGGATTTCTTGTGCGTATTCTATGCAACGTGACCGGTAGCGATCGTCCGGATGGTTCGGGTCCCTTGCGATACGAATGGCGCAACCCGAACGGCACACTGGTTGGCACACAGTGGAAACTGGAGTTGGGACAGATCGAAATGCACGAATCTGGGGTCTATGTATGCCGCGTCTCGTACGAGTATAACAAGAAACAAATGTCAACTAGCTCAGCAACCCGAATCAATGTGTTGAAACGTGAGTCCAGATGGTTTATAAAAAGTGCTACTACATGCGGACAGGCATGCAGTGTGATTCTGTGGTTGTTTCGTTAAACCGTCAAATCAGTTCTGGTCAGGTAGGTGAAACACGATTTCGTAACATTGGAGCTGGTCAAAGTCGAACATGACTTGAAAGTGATATTAGAAATTCAAGTCTTTCATTCTGGTGTTGTTTGTCTGTGATATTTGTTAACTGTCTGTGATATGTGAACGTTGCATTTCTTAGGTTCTACAAACTTTCTAGGGAGACCGACACTGTCGTTAGACTAATTGTGAAGAAAATTTGATTTAGAGGCAAGCCTAGCACGTAAACATTCTCACCTACCGACTGCGACAATAGAAAGGAACCTAAAATGTTGCTGTTAAAAATTGGTCAATTTTTAACAAAAAATCTCCGTTATGTGGTAAATTTGAGCTAAGAGGAACAAGAGTGAGAGCATGTCATATGAACTAATTGGAACGAAAACTAGAAACAACTTGAAAATAAACCAAATCCCCGACTACTCATCAGACATCTACTTTTGTAGGGTTAGAGGACTCTTGTGAGTCCAGGCATCTTGACCAATGTGAACTAATCAAGCTGAATCGTGGATCCTAAATAAGCATTGATCACGCTTGAGGTTAGCAAAAGTGACAATGAAATCAGGTTGGTTAAACATAATTTCAATTGTTTTTCGGCTAGTTCAGGCAATAGCACTGAGCATCCCAATTGCTTCTGATCGGATCTAGACAGTCAGATAAGATCTTTAAGGAATCTGTCTAATGCGTTGAGTCGTTAGAAGCAACTTGCGTCGCTGAAACTGACGAATTAACTGTTTCCATGTTTTGCTACTGTTTGCCAATTCACATTTTGAGAACATCTAAACCCGAGCATTAGAGTTAATGGACGGCACAAAATGATTGTGTCGCTTACTAACGAATACTAATATTACCAGTTTTCTCGTGAGTATGTCATTCAGCGAATTAGTGGACAACTGCACTAATCAAGTTGAGTCGCGTCAGCCTTCCACAGATCGCAGAAGGAAACCCACGAATAGATGAATTGTAAAAGCCGGAGGTAGAAAAGTACTTGCCTGCTTGCACACAGTTCAAATCAGATGTGTATTGTTTCGATGTTGGCCACCAGAAACAGCTTCAACTCTTTCTCATACTGTTAGAGTTTTGGTGAACAATTATTTCTTTGCTGGTTAGCCGTAAATTGTATACGAAGGAAAATGTGTAATAGTCAAAGAAAGCAGGTCTATATTTTGAAAATTTGTTCGGGCCTTCAGGTGGACACAGCAAACAAACAGTCATCCAAAGTAGGTATGAGGAAACCACTATTGTTGTGATCAACTCCTAGGAGATGCGTCTGAATTAGCTTTGTTTCTCTGATTTAGGTATTTTCGTACAGAACAACTTGCTTTCGACGGCCTTGATATTTCTAGTGTGTGAATGAATAACTACTGTCAGTTTGCACTGCAATGTATTTTTCTAAAACAGAACACAAACTTGAGCAACAGACTTTCAAAAGTGGAGAGTGTCTATTGATGTGACTCACAAGCAACGGTTGACTCAACCGCAGTTTGAACTTATCTGAAGCGAGAACTTGTTGGATGTTCGAATAAATGAGCCATGATAAATTGATAGCGTCGTCATGGATAGCTCACTAAAACGCGCTATGGTTGACAGATCTGACTGCTGCTCGCAACGGCAGCATCAGCAGCCACAACCACGGATTGCGAACAAGACGCCGTATTCTCAATGTGTGTGTG
>QNGE01004474.1:0-18055 GCA_008508345.1 Paragonimus westermani
GTGACCAGCTCTGATCAGAGCCAAACTCCAGTCTCGTGCTTCCTCTCCGTAGACGCTCGCTCCAATTTGTATCTGAGTTCGACCGCTGCGTTCATATATGACTTATTTTCTCCCTGAATCTGTTCAAGTCTTTCTCTGCCGCTGAATGTATTTTTTTTCCGTATGCCTCTCCTTTTTCTTTTGGTGTATTTATTATTTCGGAATCCTTTTGATCGTTGCTATCTATCGTTGTGCTCTTTTCTTCTTTCGCGTGTATTTTCGTATTTTTCCTGGAAAATTTTGATTAATTTTTCCCGCGTTTTTCTGGATCCTTCTTTGGTCATTCCAAGATTTCGTGATCATTCCTTAAACGCCCGTGTACATAATAGTGGCGTGAATTTCTCATCATTGTCACCAACTCACTTGTTTTCACTAGGAGGCGTTTAATTGGCAACGCTTTTTCACGTTAATTATGTTTTCTAATCTGACAGTTCTATATGCCAATGTTAGCTGCGATGGGACTGCGACCAACGTGTTGAGGTGTAAAATTTCCCATCGGTGTTCTGCATCCTCATCTCGCTCGCTCAGATTGTTCCGTAAACCATGACATTCAGACCACACAGGACTGATTTGATTGTGGGGTTGTTCAGTTAGGCACTCTATATATTATAATATGTATACCCTTCATAGTCTTTGTCAAACAAGAATTTATTTTGGTGACAGAGGCTGCTCTCTACAGAGTGAATTGATTTGCGTTCAGATAGTGGTAATCAGCAACCTGTAACCAGCTATAGTGTGTTGAAGAAAATCATGATGTGGCCGTTGGAGAATTAGAGGGAACAAAGTGAACAAGTTAAAAATAAAGACCTGAAAATGTTAAGCCTAATCGGGTTAAACTGCAATGTTTCCGTTTCCATGTCTGATTATCATCTGAAAACGAAGACCAGAAGCTCAAACAACAGATTTAGAAAACAAAATTTTACGGATAATGGAGGGCAGTCACCTAGAGACAGTTCATGGAGAAACCACAGGCGACCATTAGACACCACAATACCATTTGTTGGAGATGATAATTCCAAAAAAACTGTCCAATTAACCGATACTGAAAATTTACTACTTTTGTAAATTTGAATTCATCTTTATCGCGCCACTATTACACCATCATTTTTATTCCTCGCGTCGATTTACATACTGGACGCTAATTCGTCTGTTATTGGCCTAGGAAGCTTTTCACCAACCATTATTCAACAGGTCGCTTGACGAGCTATAAATACGCGAGTTGTGCTTGTAATTTGTCTCCGGACTGAGACAGTGAAAGCTCCCTTTCTGGAGACAAGTTTTTTTTCTTTCAGTCTCCTTGGGGATCGGCTCTTTGAGGTTACAACAGCGCATACAGTATCATTGCGTCGTAGGGATCGTTTTGGCTTAATTGTGTCCGCTCGGTCTCTCCGTGATATAACATTTTCGTGGAGGATCGACTATATTCGTTCTGTCGTTCCGCGTTATAACACATTCTATCAAATATTTTGCAGCATTTCACCCTTTCAGGTGTATGCACTGCTAATGCCACTGAAGTTGGATACGGAAGAAAAATCAACGCATTAAATTCTTTTATTCGTTTGTAAAAGTAACTGGGCCGTAGACCCGTCCTCTGCCAAGTGTACAAAAGCTATTTAGCCCAGCTATCCAAAAATGGCCAGTAGATTACGATTATTTGAGAGTAAATGCAAAGAACACATGACAAGTATCCTCTAATGGAGTAGTTCAAGAGGCCGGATGTTGTGCTGTGCGAGCAACGACGAAAGACCCTAATCTTTGTGGATAAACGTTCCGACCATCTGAATGTTCGAACATTCAGAGGCAGATTTCGTCATCAAACAAAACCGTTATGACCTGACTAATAGGTCAGGATATTACATATAATCCTAGGGCAGTTCGAAGAAAGTTGATATCTCGGAATAGTATTAGCTAATCTGGTTGAAACTCCGTCGCGGAATCCAGTAGCAACATCATATCATGTAATATCAACATACATTCTGCATCGCGGAAGTCTACAACTGGTTGAAACACTGGTGTTTGTGAGGGTTGGGAACAGTGGTGGTGTTGTTCGTAGCTCGGGTTGATGGTTTAGATATTGATATGTTCGCCGAGCTTGGCATTTAGGTTGCGAACGTTTCAACACCAAGCGAGCTGACATCATCAGTGCGTGAGTGTTTCGGAGTATAATTTTGAATGTGGCGTTTGGTGAAGTTGGATCGATGCCTGCTCCTATACAGCAGAGTGGGTTGACCTACTGGACTGAATTCTGGTTGGTCGCTTTTTTGTCGTGTTTGGCCTGACCCACCATTGGTTGATTTTGTCGCAATCGAACTTTGACCTGATGTCCGATTGGTTGTTCCCTGGAGTCTGATTGGCTGCTCTCTGTCGTTTGGGTTTACCGGTATTCGGGCTTGATGACGTTTACGTCTCCTCAGATCCTTGATTCGCATTGGTTCATAGATTTTGTCTAGTTCGATGTTTGTTTATTGAACCGGTTGATGGGTACCAAGCTTCGAGAACAAATACCGACTGGCGTCATCATGAACATTTAACAATACAAACGCACAAGGCCTCAAGTATACCACAGTGTGACAAAATGCCTTCGGAGTAAAATGATCCGTTCTTAGCTCTTTCTAACCAACGGTGGAACTAACTAGAACATCTACCAGTAAGTCATTGGCATACTATGACTTCCTGTACATGATTTCCAGCAAACATGTCACAAAGTCACTTTTCTCAACCACACTACTGAGTGCAATAGCATCTGGTTGAGGGAACACACGAGTCAAGCTATTGAGAATTATCACACGATCAGGACGGTGTTTGGAGGTGCATCTCCTAACGAATGAGCTGGAATGCATCACTTCATATTGATTGATCGGCCTACTTTGGGTGGTATGGTCGTGGATGGCGGTATGGTTCTGCTCAGCCAAATTGCAGCTGTGCGATCGAACGCTTGCTCGCTCTCTGGAATGTTTCACGTTGCTTTCTGATGTCCCTTCTGACACTATTTGTTCTGACGCCCTGACTGTTACATTTGATTCGTTCTGTTTGACTGTCACGTATGATCGTCTCATTTGATTCGTTTAGTGTCCTGTCGGCCATATATGGTAATCGTTCCGTCCATAAATTTAGAGCCTCTGTTGCGTAAGTGACTCGCTCTTCCAACAAACAGCATTACCGCGTACCCTCCCTTTCTCGGTTTTGGGACGATCCAAAAAACAGTTACTAAGTCCCAACAATAACTACGACTGCAAATTCACGTAGTCGGACACTGAAATTGTGCGGCCTCGCACCAACCATCGTCGAAGTGCGTCAACCAGAACTGGCTTCGGCCGACCAATACACAGTAGACACGCGTAGCGCTGATGTTAAGGCATATCCGATAAACTAGGTGTTTGTGTTGTTCTACAACACTGGGCAACATGAACGTTGGTAGTGAGTGAAGTTGATATGTACGTTGATCGTACCCCACTAGGATAGACGGACACAAACCACGTCGGATTGGTAGTTTACACCAGTTGCGGGCACAAACCCACAGGTGATTCTCGTAGGACTAGTTTGGTTCGCAGCGCAAGAGTTCACTGGTTCTAACCTAGTTAAAACTGTATCCACCTGATTAGCCTAAATTAGGACGGGATCGTTCACGTTGGTATCAGCCGGAGAGCGAGCAGCATGCTCACCGATGTTGCTCCGACGATAAACTTTTTACCTGGATATCAATGAACACTTCTATAACTAGACCCTACGAAGCATTGAAATGTTGTTTCATCGGTTTATCTACTCCGAGATTTCTTGAAGGTTCCTGACGTTTCACATCCGAGGTTAAAACCAAGAATAAAGTTGAAATCTGTGTAAAATGCCTAAACCACTCAATTTCCAAATGGACAGAGAAAGAGTGAACTCACGATGGACAAATGAAATACAACACTTCGAACGAATTTCGTAGAAAACACGGGAACCCAGAGTCAAATAAAACGAAACGTGCAGAAACATTCAAAACGATCTAATGGCCTACACTCCAGATTTTTATTGGGTCCCTTTTGTTTATCATTCCGTTTTCTCCCGTCCACAACCTCGACCCCCCCCCCCGAAACTTAAACCCGGTGACATCTGTTACGTAGTTAAATGACCAACCCGAAATCAGATATACACAAGCTTCCTCCATTTTCTAAAATTCGCAGAATTTCCATGAATCCTATGAACTGACTAGACCTGCATTGGAACTTGGGTGCCTTCAAACTTAGCATTTCGGTCATCCTGTTAACACCGATCAGGATGATTTGCATACCTGTTCAGTGTTACAAATGAACCCAATGCCATTAGTTTGAATACCATGAAGAACGTTTCCAACGATATCCTCCTTGACCTTTTGAGATAAGAAAGCACTGACATCACTGCGATTGCTGGTGATATGAATCCACAAGTTCTGGTTTACCAGAAGAGAAGTGGCTGGAAGGCATGTGCAGGATCCGAGTGTGGTACATTAACGGTACTGTTCAGTTTCCGTTATTATACGCATCACACAGGATTTATGTATTGTGTTGCGCTCTTCAGCAAAGACGTTGACGTATCACTTGAGAACTGCCATACACCACCCAAACACTCTCCTACACTCTAATGAGTCCACAGTATTTTCTACATCGTGGACTGCGGCTAGGACCAGCAACAGCCGAAGCCACAGTAACCAATGGGTAAGGTTCAAAGTTAACAAGGACGACAATGATATTTTTGTGACGGCGAAAGACGCTTGTACATTGTGAGACATTCAGTACAAGGTATTTGCTGATACAGAACATCAAACGCAAATACAATTTCGCACGGCTAACATGTATTTACTTCCTTGGTACCAGTGTAGCGACATCCTTTTTGATGAAATGTCCTGAACAATATTTCCGCACGTTTTTAATGGTATCTTCCGGCTCTCGGTCTCCCTGACGTCGAAATCCATTCTTTAGTTTCTGCGCATACCATTCGTGTTGCACTGCTCAGAAATGAGGCTGTTTGTTATGTAGCAATATCGATCGTGGTGAGACTTGAATTACTGGATGAGGTGGTTGACTGCACTCAACAATTCCATATTGTGTAAATGCGCCACAAATAATGTAGCCCTTGGAGCTATGTGTCTGGATGTGCTAGTATCCGGAAGCCTAAGCGGAACCAGCACGTGCTAGTTTCAAGAATCGACAAGTAAGAAGTCGGGACGGTTAACACAATCTACAGTAAAACAATTTTCTTTACATCATAAGGTGTGGACTGACAGACAAAGGGGGTGGGAAAATAACGTTAACTCATCTTCATATTCAACTAAGTACTGATAAAAGTAGTATATACTGTACAAAAAGACAAACATTACGCGGATGCACTCTGCATGACCCTTCATAAACATGAAATAAATCATACAACTAATCCGGCGAGCTCCGACCAGTTCTCCTAGCAACTTTCGCAGGTGGCGTGGAAGAACTCGCACTTGATAGCGAGCCCAACTTCAGATCTAACTGATGTGATACGTCCAGGGCGCATTGGTGAAGTCGACTTCCAGGTCTGTTGGTGTGTAACCAGTGCTTGATGAGTAATCTGCGTAGAAAGTAGAAACATACGGACAATTTGATACAATTTCCGCGGGAAACCCCACAGCAGACGTTGGGTTACGCAAGAAACACGATCAGCATAAAAACACGTTGAGAAGAATGATGTGTATGTGATGTTGAGAATATCGTGGTATCGCAAAACCCGAGAAGCCAGCAGAGCATCAGCAAACGTTCAGTTCCGTTTGTCTTTTTGATGGAGTGTCACTGTGTTCGGAAAGAAGTCCGACCACGGAAATATATCAGATGCGCCCTAGACATCACATACGGGAGCAGTCCAGATACCGCACAACCTCCACTAAGATGTTATCCAAATAACAAAAAAACGCAGCCTCCGATCAGACCTTCCGGAAATGTGTTCTGGATAGACGTTCGAAAGTTTCAAAAAACATGTGGCTGTTCAGCAGGCACAAATAAATTGTGATTGATATAGGTCCTGGTGGCATGGCTACATGGCGTTGCTACGACCAGATTACACGGATTACATCACAACACGTTTATATACTACTCGTCCTGTTCCTCAACCTTGCTACTATGCCCAACATCTATATTCTCAGTTTAAATCTCACCATTAGAATCTCTTTTGGCCCTTTGTTTTCGAAGATAGAGATTTCATTTTCACATTAGTCAACCATTTGGCTGACCACAAAAGTCCTCACTAACACGTCTCCAGGGAATATATTCTTTCGAATTTACACATGATATAGGATGTGTGAATGGAACTGTGATTGTGAAGGGCAAAAGAAACCACTGACCTCTAGTAACGAATGCCAAGAACTCCCGCATTGTGAGAGACTGACAACATACGCAGCCAAGCACAGTCAATCGCCATTCACCATCGGACAATTGTTCATCATAAATCAACTATACCTGTCTATTATCGAACAAAAACACCTCACTATACGAAATGCACCGTACCAGTAGAATCAAGAAGTCATACAATCCACCGCATGAAATTGGTGCGATTGTCGTTGAGGCGAGAGAGTGTATAGTACCCGTGAACGGTCCGCCCACATCCCATGATCCGACAACTCACCTTGTTCCTGACGATCCTGTTAACGAACAGATTCGCAGTGCTTCATATCAAATAGAATGATTACGCATGTGGTGCGCAGTCAACTAACAGTTACAAAAATATATCATAGGCGATGGTAGAACTAGATATCCCGAAAGCCAATTAAGCGTCTGTCATACAAGAATTATATAAACACACTTCACCCCTGAGTAAACCATGTAGATTTCGCCTGTCTGGTTACAGCTCAACTGGTCATCAAAATCCCGGGTTGGAAACACCAATCAGCAAGATAGCGTACAGAAATTGTTGTCATGTTTACGTTCACACAAGTGCTGGTGATTCCAATTGAGCTTATAGTTGCAAATACCACATTATTTCTACCATTACCTTCATCAGTGTAGAAACATGTGGTGGCTCAATCCATAGTGCCATCCGACCAGGCTCAAGGCTATTCAAATATGTGTACGTATACATATATATATATATATATATATATTCGCTCATAGAAAACAATTAGAAACATACTTTAATTGTTTGACAGCCTCCCCCGGACCACCAGGTAGCTGATTCCGAACCAACAGATCACGTAACCCAGCCAGATTCCAAGCGTACAGACGATCACTGTGTGAGCGGCGAACCGTGCAATCGGTACGCATTGGACCACGATGAGTAGATAAGGACGTGCGACATGTACGTCGTGGATGGCCTGAGTCCACCAGTGGTGAATTCCCCGCTGAGCTGGACTCATTGTCGGTCAACTCAGCTAGAGCGACCGTGCGTCCTAGACCACAACGAAGCAAGGGACGAGCAGAACTGGAACTACACAGTTCAGCAAACAGCTTTTCCATAGACTGTTGACTGAGTTCCGATTTTGAAAAGGACATGTCGGAAGAATTCACATTGACAACCGTAGGCAGGGTCATTGGCTTCCTGGATGGTCGTTCAACGGGTCGACGTGATTCGGGAAACGAAATGGGTTGTGAAGTTTCGACCAAATCGCAAGGAGCCAGAACAACGGTGGCCCTTTTTACTGTACAAAGGGCATGGTGATCGGAATAAAAACAATGGAATCGACCCAAAAGCGAGTAACAAAATAAGAGACATCATCACAAAGCAAGAATGGGAATGACTAGTCACCTCCTGAAATGTAAAAGATACAAAGAATACCTCAGGATTACAGTGGATGTCGTGTGATTCGTGTTGAAAGAGGTATCAGTTATGAAACTTAGCTATCTCGAGTGAAATGGCAATGACCATTAAAAGTACACTGTTGGAGGAATTTGAAGGCTAGGCACCCGGTCACATGGCACGATGACTTTAACGAGAACACACAAAAAACAAGGGTAGTCCTGACCGACTTGGATTCAACATTTACGTGAGTTTATCGTGTTCTGGCATGGCCACACACGGATGCCGCTTAATGAAATAAAGAATGTCAGTATGCTTTCGGTAGAACCGAACTATCCGAGCCGATGTAGGTTCAGTGAACGAACCAGTGTAAACTTCCTCATCGTTTGTCGTGCATGTGTGAACAAACGTTTGACAAAAACGAGCACTCGCATGGCAAAAGCATACAGTGTTGTGTAGGAAGAATTCACTGGTCAAACCTAAACAGTTCCCGAATATGTGAGCCAAAACAAAACAAACTTACAACAGCCAATATTTGGGAATTTGATCACAGTGTTAGCGTCCCAAACGCAATCAATTCCGTTTAACATAATGCTATCAAACTCCTTGTTATGGTTGGCCTCAGTATTAGCTTCCACTTTCCCTGCTGCAGTTAGTGCAACACTCCCTTCAACGGGAGCGCACACTCCGATTGGCTTGATAGTCTTCGGACGCCCACGTTTCCGGGTTCCACTGCTGGTGCTGCTATCGGTGATGCTTGAAGAAGGGCATGCACCTGGTCTACGAAGGCCACGCAGGTGAGGAGAAAGTCGACCAGATTTGAAGCGACGACCTCGACGACTGTGAGGAAGCGACCGATGCTTTCCGATCAACTTGAGAGGAAGGATTGACTGACTCCGTGTGGGTGAAAATGATTGTCGACAGCGTATGGATTCTGGCCTACGAAGCTTTGCAGGCCGTTCGCGTTGCCTTATGCCAGCGACCATAGACGATACGTGGGATACCAGCTGAGGTAAATAAACACAAGAGATGTTTTCGAAGATTTCGCAGGTTACTGAGGTTGTAGTTACCACGCTAGCCACAAAAACACTAGGGCTGGAGTGCAAATTCCAGTTCGGACGAATACATGCACCACTGAAAAGCTTTAACAAAAGCAAAATTAGAGTATGGTATTTCCTTCTGACGTAAGCTATCCAAAAGACAAATCTAAAATTGAAGGCTGAGACCAAGTGTCTTTGGCGTGCAATTTGAAGTGACCTGAGTACAAACTTCTATCAGTAGCTTCGCTATTGTTTACCGCAACAGTGCTACACATAAAGAAACACTGCCGCTCAACAAAAGAGCGCATCAGATATCACTTGGGAAAAAAACAAACCTCTAAAAAATCACATAAGATACAATTTTTTAAGCAAGAAAAGGAAACGAATCCCTGTAGAAATAAACTGTCCGACAACCTTGCTAAAGCGAACCCAGATTACTCATACACTCATTAAACGGTAGATTACCAAGGTGTATAAATTAATTCATTAACACCCCTCACACACACCCTAACAAGCTGAAATTCAATCTACACCAGGAACAATGATCCAGTCTGGGGCTTACTGAACGGTAGCTTCACGCCTCCTTAACAACCCCCGAACAAAACTATCAAACGATCGCTGCGACGTGCTATCCATGATTTTCAGGCGTAATCCCCGGTAAATATAAATACGCACGATATTAGGGATGTCGGGTGTTTGAAACTGAGCACTCGCAAATGTGACGCTTTTGTTATACAAATGGAATACCATTCCATCAGAAAATAGGGAGGAGCGAGTCACATTTGATTTATCTGTAAGATTCCCAAAACTGTTACAAACTCAACAGCATTTTCCAAAATATGATTTTCCTCTTACCGGTTTTCTAGCATGACGGTTCTCAGCCGAGATAAGACAGTAGTTATAGTGCTCTTCGGCTGATTTTGAAGTCTAGGGCTCGAGTGATTGTTATTTGATCTGGGCAGCTTGATAGTAGTCCAGCCTACATGTAATCATAAAGTTCCACGACAGTAAGCGTTGAACAGGTGACGTCAATTAATTTGCTCTTACCCTCTATCTTTCAGGCTGTGCGACGTGTAGACATTAGTTATTAGTATTATCACTATTACCTCGATATGTGATCATTCATCACTAAACAGTAATAATTTGATTGAAACAATAAGTTACAAGGTGGTACCTCCGCTCTTAAAGATAGTTTTAACGAAACCCCAGCACTAGACAGGGATGTATGCCCATTTTCATGCATCTCACGAAGAAAACTGGCACAACTCAGTACCACTCACATATCGACCAGATTTTAAAGGAATACCGTATCAAGCAGAAATTGTAGCTGAAACATGAGTTGAACTAACAGAAGTAGCGTAAGACAGGCTATGTTCACCCAATCAACTGAAGGACTCCTAACAAGTCACATCAATTTTGAACAAAACTGTTAGAACACGAAAACTGATAGATGCAAGTGTTGTGTCCGCAAAAGACGCTTGACCGGCAAGTTGGTTTATTGCGCAAACCTCCGTACAGGTCATGTCAAAAACTAAACCACAAACGCGTACACTCATTTGCACGACAGACATGCATTCACATACATTGGATGACAGTACGTTGTCATTCGCCTTGGTGAAAGTTCTCACGCAGCATGTACACACTGTTCCGACAGTCTCTTCTTGTCCGTCGTGTTCGGGGCTTGTCCTTTTGTTCCTGAATGTCGCCTGTGGGTAATACACTACTTGTGAGTAGTATACTACTCACAACGAAACTGCCTGTTATACAACACTCCTCCCCCTTCTGAGGTTCCTTGGTTCCTTCGCATTTGTCGACGAATCCTCTCCGATCGACGCGGTGTTTCCTCCCGGATTATTGATCTTCTGGTTCGTCGCGCCGGCATCTCGTGCCACGTTGCTAACTCACTGGCGTGCACTCGTTTCGTCTCGCCGTCCTTCTTGATCGTGTATACTGGGCCTCGTCTGGATATTACCAAATACGGACCTTTCCATTTAGGCAAAAGTTTTCTTGATCCTGGCCCGCTGGCACCGGTGTTCCGATGGTCTCGATATTTCACCCGTTCTCCTAGGTTGAACATTCTAGTCTTGCCGAACCGTTGCCTTGCGGATTTCTCCTTTGTGCGTGCTTGCGATGCTTTCAGATTTCGTTGGGCTCTTTCTCTTTCGGTTACCAATTCTTTAGTGGAATCAATGCACTCTGGCCATACCCCAATGTCCTGATCCACCGGAAGTCGAGGGGTTCTACCGTACATCAATTGAAATGGAGATTTCTTCGTGCTCGCCTGCACAGACGCCCGGTAGGCCAATAACACTAGTGGCAACGCAGACTCCCAGTCTCCTCCTTTGGCTGATAACCATTCTTTGACCGTTCGGTTGTTACGCTCAGTTAGGCCATTCGTTTGTGGGTGATACGGCGTCGTTCGGATGCGCTTGATTCCCAGTTGTTGCATGCGTGTTCGAAACTCATCGCTTTCGAAGCATGGTCCCTGATCCGTCAAGATCGCCTTTGGTACACCGTGGTTTGCTACAATGTGCTTCATCACCATATCTCCCACCGTAGATGCTTTCTGATCCGGAACGCCAGTCGCTTCGATCCAACGGGTAAAGTGTTCCGTCATGACCAGAACGTACTGGTTACCGCGGGCGCTCAGTGGAAATGGGCCCATAAGATCCATAGACCAGAGTTCACCGATTTCGGAGACTGGTATTGGTTGTAAGGGCTGTTGGGCTCCCCGATTGTCGCTTTTCAGTAACTGACACTGTTGGCATGCAAGCACGTAAGTTGTCACATCCTCTTTCATTTTCGGCCAATATGCTCTTTGTTGCAACAGATCATACGTCCTAGTGCATCCGGTGTGTGCCATTTCATGGCAGTCTGCCACCACTTTCCTCCTCAGTTGTCTCGGGATGACTACCACGCACGGGTGCCCAACGCCACGCTGCCATGTCAATACGCCTGCACTGTTTAAGCCAACTCTTTTCCATTGGGATGCGATTATTTTCAGCTCCTCATCCTTAGTATTTGTGGGGATTCTCACGCCTCTTGCCAGAGCTTCAATCACTTTCCGGAGGACCTTATCTTGACGTTGTAGGCGTACTAGCGTTTGTGGGTCCTGCTCCATTATTAAGCCGTTGACTCCAACGGTCACTTTGGGGAGTTCGTCGTCTACTTGTGGTCGAGAAAGAAAATCCGCGACGCAATTGCTCAAACCAGGCACATGGTTGATCGTGAAGTCATATTCCTGTAAACGTAATGCCCATCGGGCTAATTTGCCTCTCGGGTCCCTCGCAGTCATGATCCATTCCAGGGGTTTGTGATCCGTCTCCACGTGGAACTGTTGACCCAACAGGTATGGCCTCCACTTGTCCAGTGCCCAGACGATTGCCAAACATTCCTTTTCAATAGTCGAATATTTCTGCTCCGTTGGAGTCAGGACTCTGCTGGCATACTCGATTACTCCTTCCTTTTGCTTGAGTACTGCCCCAATGCCACGGTCACTGGCATCTGTTGCTACGATGAACGTTTCTTTTGTGTTCGGTAGTTTCAACGTCAGTTGTTGCTCGTTCATCGCTTGTTGCACTCGCTTGAACGCCCTCTGGGCATCGTCGGTCCATTCAAATTTCTTGTCTTTTCGAAGGAGTTCGTACAATGGCAATGCAATGGAGTGAAAATTTTTCACGAACCGACTGTAGTACCCCGCTTGACCCAAAAATTGTCTCAGGGTTCGTTTGGAATTCGGAGCCATGGCTTCTCTAATTGTCAGTATTTTCTCCGGGAGAGGCTTGATTTCGCCTTGACCCACCTTGTGTCCCAGTAACACCACCGATGATCGTCCGAGCTGTGACTTATCAGCATTGATCCGCAGTCCTGAGTTCTTAATGCGATTCAAGACAGCATCTATATGGGCAGCATGTTCCGATTCCGTGTTGCTGTATATTACGATATCATCTCCGTATACCGCCACATTATCCAGTCGTTTTACCAGCTGAACCATCAGGCGCCGAAATGTGAAAGGTGCCCCGGATAGGCCAAACGGCATGCGCTTGAACTGATACTGTTTTTCGCCTACCGTGAATGCGGTCTTCTCACGATCTGTGGGTTTAATTGGTACTTGCCAGTATCCGGAGCGTAAGTCCAAAACTGTGAACAATTTCGCCTGCTGTAGCTTGTCAAAAATATCAGCGACGGACGGTATTGGTACGACTGTATTCTGTGTTACCTCATTCAGCCGTCTAAAATCCACACAAAAGCGGTACTTCCCGTTGGACTTCTTCACCAGGAGAACAGGCGAGTTGTACGGACTGTTGGCTTCTTCGATAACATCCTCGCTCAGCATGTTCTGTATTTGTCTCCTCAATTCCTCCTCAAGATGAACCGGTATCCTGCGGGGCCCGTGAGGTCGAAATGTTCCGGTTGTTGGTATTTCATGGGCAATCCAGTTGCAAAATCCGTACGGATCATCGTCAGTCGTAAATACTTCCGCGTATTTCTCGACCGTGGACTGGAGCAAGGGGGCTGTGCAACTGGGGGTTTTAACCTTGCGTACTTGGTTGACGCTATCCTTTCGCTGTCCTATGAGCGTCAGGGAGCCATACTTGGTTGACAACTTCTTGAGCTTCAAGTCAATCACGGCATCTGTTGCAGCGAGGAAATCGGCTCCGAGTATCGTTTGCCTGGTTTCTGGGGACACAATGAAACGGTGCTTTACGATATGGCCGCCGATACGTACCCCACATTCTTTCACACCGTCAACCAGTAGACTATGACCTCCAACCGTCCTGATCATCATGGATGTCGGTTCTAGGTTTTGCTTTTCGGCACGAGCAATCAACGAAATAGCTGCCCCTGTATCGACTAAACACTGTTCTACCTCTCCATCAACTTCAACCCTTGTATGTACGGCCCCCTTCTCAATCGCTCCCATTACTAGTTGACCCGCCCAACAAAAAGAACAATCACGAAACACTTTATTTTTAGACCTCTGAGACCGCCGGATTGGGCAATCCTTCTTCCAATGTCCTTTTTTCCACATATGAAGCAGCCTCCTGGTTGATCGTTCTTCCGTGATGCTGTTCTCAGGGCAGCTACATCCGCTGCGAGTTGTTCCATTGTCTTCTGCATTACCTCCAGTGTCTTCTCGTCCGTATTGCTGTTTGCATCCACTGAAGCCACGGACATTACTGCCAACTCCCGCGTCACCTTCGCCAGATCATCAAGGTCCATCGGCCGGACGACATGGGCAGTACGGACTTGGTCGCGAACCGCCATCGGGAGACTTTCAATAAACTGTTCCGTTAACAACTGTCGTCGTGATTCTTGATCCAATCCTGGCAGAGCCCTGTCCAGCAAACCTTGCAGAGTGGCGGCAAACACGGACGGGTCCGCTCCTTGTCCGAGCCTGGCCACCTTGAACCGCCACATGGCCTCCTGGTGGTCGGCCGGGCTGTCAAACGCAGCCACCAGCGTCTCCTTCGCAGTGGCCCACTCCATCTTCGCAGGGCCTCTTCGCGTTGCGTCCAGCACCGCCTTCGCCCTGCCCTTCACCAACGTTCGCAGGGCAGCCAGCTTCCCACGGTCAGTCTTGACTCCGACCACTTCGGCCACGTCCTCCAAGTCCTCCAGGAACGTCCGGACGTCTTCATCTTCGAACGGCTGTGGCCAGGGAATCTTCATCCTCGCGTTTGTCACGGCGCCAGTTGTTGTGTCCGCAAAAGACGCTTGGCCAGCAAGTTGGTTTATTGCACAAACCTCCGTACAGGTCATGTCAAAAACTAAACCACAAACGCGTACACTCATTTGCACGACAGACATGCATTCACATACATTGGGTGACAGTACGTTGTCATTCGCCTTGGTGAAAGTTCTCACGCAGCATGTACACACTGTTCCGACAGTCTCTTCTTGTCCGTCGTGTTCGGGGTGTGTCCTTTTGTTCCTGAATGTCGCCTGTGGGTAATACACTACTTGTTGCTTGTTATACAACACAAGCATTTCGTATTGACTCATCAGTACCAAATTTACAATAAAATGAAACGGGTTTTTATATCGAGCACTTAGGGGGGCAGGGTGGACAGTCAATGGGTGGTTTAGAAAAGGTCATTAAGTTTAGGGAAAGGTCAAGTTTGCGAGCAATTGTATCTGAACACACATGGTCGGCCTCAGTCGATTGATTGCGACCGCCTCAGCAAACCGCAAGAATCTTGGATTCGAGTGACGTAATAGGATTCTAAATGCACAAATTGGGTCGATAACGTGACCAGTGGTCAGGACATGTTTTGCGACTGCTGACGCTGGTTGCTTACGTGTTTCAACCACACTGTCGTTTTTCTGTAATACAGAGCTCTGCCCCATTTAGGCAAATGTTCCTTCACTCTGGAGATCAAGCACCTCTCGGTTCTGCTTATGTAACTTTCTTTGCAGTTACATGTAAATTGGTAGACACAATATGAGGTGGCACCGACAGGCTGATCTCCTTTGAATGAAGGGATAGGCAGTTTCTGGATCCGAGCTAATAAGTAGAGTTCTGTTGCGTTAAATGTTCGTCTAATCAAACTCGAGTCGTTTGGTGCATGCTATAATCACCTTTAAAAGGCAATTTTATGTGAACCTTCTTTTTTCACACTGTGGCCACCTGTTCGGAAGGTGGTTTTGGTTTTCTATGTCTCTCTATGAACCTTTTTGGATACCCGTTAGATTGTAGTATAGATGTGATCAAGTCCAATTCCTTCGCAAGACTATCCTGTGTACAGATTCGCCCTGCTCGTGTGAATAGTGTATTCACCAGTGCGCGTTTGCGATGGAACGGTATGAAACTACTAAAGTTCAGGTATAGACCGGACCACGTGGATTTCCTATAGGCGGCTCTTTTGATAGAGCCATCCTCCCAGCGACTAATGAGTATGTCTAGAAACATCAAACAGTTGTCGGTCTCGAATTCACACGTTACTTTCAGGTTGGGATAACAACTAGTTAGGCGCAGCACTAGGTGATCTATTGCCTACTTGGACTGACTGAATACTAGTGTATCATCGACGTAGCGTCTGTAATATGGCTAACTCCTGTTCAATCCTTAACATGAAAAATTCTGCTATGATAGGCCCTAGTGGACTTCCCATAGCCACCCCGTCTATTTGGCGGTAGCACAGATCAAGATAACGGAAGCTGATGTTTTTAATACATAATAATAAGGCTTCCCTCAGAATATCACTAGGCAGAGGCAAAGTAATGTGGCTCATTTCAACGAGCTCACAAATATATACGATTGTCTCGTGTAGCGGGACATTCGTGATTAGTGACCGAACGTCTATGGAACACACGAACTGATTAGCAAGATTGATGCTGTCCAAGTCACTGATCAATTCAAAAGAATCTTTAATAGAATGTACTTGAAACTTCTGTTCCAATGGAGTTAGGATTGCAACTAACCAGCCTGAGGCATTCCAGACTTGTGTTTTGGGAAGGCTGTAGGGCTGAGGTGTCGACGACCCACACGGTTTAAGAGATTTGTACGTCTTGTCATCAACTGAGCGCATTTGTAAGAGGAGTTGAAGATTTGTGCTATATGACGGTGTCCAATTGCTAAAACTTCGTTCGGTCCTTTAGTATTGACATCTTCTGTACATATGCATCCCTGTCTAAAATGACTGCCCCAGAGCCTTTGTCTGGTTTAAACATTACTACATTTTTTATTTAAGTTCTTTTAGTGATTGCAAGTGTTGCTTTGTAATAGCACACCGGCCGTTAATCAGGGTCATGATAAACCCGTTAGCTATATCAGTCAGTTTGGTTTTAAGCCAGCCTAGGTTGCCAGCAGTAGTTGACTAAAGGTCTGATAATTGATCAATTAGGCTCTCAAACTGGGCTTCAATGTAAATACGATTAGGCCTGTATGGTGGTATTTGTTTGCTGTTTCTTTGTTTTGTTCAAACTTCTGAAGGGAATGAACTGTTTCACATTAATTTTGTTAAAAAGATGACTCACTAAAGCAAACGGTAAGACAAGTGTTCGGCTCTGAACACAAAAGTGGGTTTGCTTAATGGATCATTCAAGCAGCTGTGCCCTTTAACACATTAAGGTACCACCGACGATGACGACGTGAAAATAAACGTTGTGGGGACTGAAAAATAATCAGTTGCGCACGTTGTAAGTTCATCCCTTACTCTGCTTCACACTCCATCTTATACCTAACTCACATTAATCCTATAACTCTCAGGTTGACTCCGGCGCCGTAAGCTCACGTGTAACGAAGTGTAACAGAACATTAGGGTGTATGCAAACAAGGAAAATTTGACTTTTACGAAAATTGCACCCTACGAACTAGTACCCAAACTTAATTAGTTACGGCGTAGGAGATTACTCTCAGAAATGAACCGATGATCAGGACACATGAAACGACTTAAGGAAGCCTCATTCAATATGGCACAATATAACACCGAAGATGCATAACGATACCTAGTGACAGAAAACTTTCCATTTTGAAGCCTTTCCTACGATGTTCAATTGCGTAATCATCTTCCACATAGAAAAGAGCATACAGACAACATTAAAAGGAGGCTAAACTATTCGAAAATAAACACAAAGCAGTCACTAGAAAGGTCACGGGGTTCAGGAGAAGGTTAGCGACATTACAAAGAGTTGACAGGAAATTCGATAGTGCCAATCATTCGTTAATCGAACTTTTCCAGTTATGCACACATGAATATCCAAGAAAAGACTCTAACACAGATAAATTATCTTTACAGTGGAAAACTGTCCACGTTGAAATACACAGTCCAACATCATGATAACGAATGGGGAAAATGAGGATACTGAAAGCGCAATTCATTTGATAAGTCATAAAGTGGAATAGACGCGTCTCGCTCAATCCCACAGCGTACGATCATGGAAGTACCAAATTTATATGCATGTCAAACTTTTGCTTCACCGTTCTGTGCAACACACTGCACATCAGTCAGGATCATTGGACTGAGAACTACTAAGGTAGCTTTCTAAGCTGGTTGGATACTGATGCTTTACCGACGGTATAGTTAGCTTCTCAACCGCCAATCGTTCTTGTCGGTGGGGTCCTTTTCCAGCAAAAGTGAGTACGAAACGACAACGGACCAGCACATGTTCTGAATCTAGGTACGTGCTCCAATAAGAACGACAGTCCTGTATGGAACCCCGCCACCTATAACTAACAGCTATGTGGTCTATCTGAGACCAGGTCTGACTCAGAGAGAGAGGGCGCCAAGTATAGCAATGATGTGCACGATGCCTAAAACTAG
>QNGE01004474.1:18430-47456 GCA_008508345.1 Paragonimus westermani
TGCTGTATGCAGCAGATAGGGTGACCAGGTTTATACTGAGAGACGGCCGATGCAGTATGGAATTGTTCATGTTGTGAGGATTCATGGTTGTGTGTGGGCTGAGATACTGCCAAGACGCCCAGACCAAGACAGGAGAACGATTAGGGTTCTCAACCAAAGCCTTTGGCTCAAAAGCCTGTACCGCAAGGCAGCGGGTGGGTGGCGGTGCACCACAAATGGTACGTTTTTCAGGAAGAGATGCCAACCATCTTCCAACCCTCAACCTGGAGGACCAGGAGACTGTGGTTTGTCAGACCTCTACCTGTTGGCCTGCCTGGTATGAGTAACTCTGTCCAATTTAGCCCAAAAGGTCATCAAGATGCGCACACCGTCACACCACGTCAAGGTCCAGTCTCACCGTGACGGACTGCACATCAGTACAATCATAAAACTGTCTCTCGTTCACCCAGTTGCCTTCTAATTCAAAATGTTTCGAACATTTTCTCCCCAGTGAACATAAAGACGTGAACGCTGGTCCTAGCGATCATCAACTAGATGGTGGGCAGATAAATCGAAACCATGGCTAGTAAACAAACTGAAAAACGACAGTTGAAACAGCTGCTCACTATACTGCAAAGTCGCGATCATCGTAGAAAAATTTACAATTTATTTCTTTGAGCTGTCACACTGTCTCCTATTGTGAACTGACGTTAATCAGGCAATTGAGTTTGACATGTGAGCAAGCATGTATCCGCCATGATCCCCAAAAGAGTTGAAAGGTTTTTAGAAACAAACAATTCTACGAACCATCGGCATGATGGTCTATAATTATACCACTTGATCATGTGTCGTGGGTTTGACACCAAGGTGCATGTGACGCTGATGAGACCAAACGAGGTCGCAACCGTTATCCAGCACCTCAGTGACGAGATCAATTGAGCTACGTAATTGCAGAATTTCTGGAATTGTGATACGTGTTTACTAAGTTGCAGGCCAACCACAGACGACTGAGTATCATCCAACTACAAGAAGGAAATGCAACAGCTACGAAAACTAGACATATCTATCTCTTTCTTGTAATGACCTATGAATTTAAGCATGATCCAGCTGTCCATCACTAGTGTATCCAGTTGACAAGCCATTGGCTGTTTTCGAAATGAGTGATAGCCAAGAAATAATGGACGATAGCAGAGTGGCTACGGCTGATATGTAGACAGAAGTAATTACGTAGGTGTCCTCTCAATGAGTGGGATCATCAGAGAAAGATGGCGTGCAGTAGTGCCGTGGAGAACCACTAAATTTACCTTTGATTCTCGTTGTGGAGACGTTACAGCATCCTCACTCTGTACATCTTCCAAGTCATCTTCATTTGAACTGCTGGAAGCCCCAGAGATTGACTCCCAATCCTCATCTCCAGTCAGATGGTCCTCGGTGCAATTAGACCGCGAAAATGATATCTCAGATGAAGGATAACCGGAAACGCGTAGACACGAGTTACACAGATAGAGGCTAGCCCCAGCTGTCTCCATGCGAGCAGCCGTGATGCTGGACAACGGGGAGCTCAGACTACAATAGCCGGTCATTCGCAAATCTGCCTCACTCAGATCGTGTAAGACAGGAGTCTCAGACGGGCGTGGTCTATTCAGCTGGCGCAACGAACTGCGTCTCGTACGTGAACGACTGTTGAGCAAGCAGTCCAGATGAAACGGGGCAGAACAACCGGCACAAACAGAAAGTGGAATGTAAGATCCGAGAGAACCCGATTGAACGGCCGCATGACGAGGAGGTTGAGCACTACTGCTCAAGGAGGTAGAAGGTTGTGGATCCGGAGGCCATCTGAGGAGATAAGAAAAATCACGATGGATGACATATCATGAACAAATAACAAGACATGGATTGTGTTCCGGTTAAAATGTGCATCAAATTCAGAGCAGCGCCACAAACCAAAAGTGTTTGTAGACACTGTCGTCTATCACCTCTTGACCTTACCGTAAAACATTCGCAAGCAATTGTTCACCATATAAAATTGAGCGACAGATCATAATAAAACAAAGAACAGGCACGTGAGAACTTGAATGAGCAGATGCGACTTGCACACACTGTAACAGTATTACTTGGGTGTACATAAACAAATCACAAGTTCATGTAGCATAATACAAAGGGTTAAAAGTGGAAGTAAGCGAACCAAGGTAGGTGACTGGACGTGGTTACAATTGAAAAGGTAACCATGGAAGTTAGCTCTTAGTGCATATTGTGTAGACTAAAGAACAAGCAATTAGGCTATACCCGAATAGGAGAATTGGTTTGGGAGTGGCCAGAATAAAATTGGGTGTTTCCCAAAAATCAGGCGACAACATTGTTATGGCGCAAAAAAGTACTATGGTTCATATGTTAGCCTGAGAACGGTAGTTGATGATCTTGTTGCAGTATCTGTACAAGAGATGCATAACGTGAGTCCAACTTGGGTGGCGTACAGGTTTGATAAAACACTTGCCATAATTTTCCAACGCATAATCACGAAACTGTTGGATAGCATGAAGATTTCTCAGGATATAGTAAACAGATTTGCTTGTTTTATGATTAAACATTAAGATTGCGCTTGCTGTTACACACAGCCCGAGTAGAGTGTGAGAACGTGAGAATTGGGTCATGGTGTTATGAATTGGTATCAATCCTGGTGACTAAAACACAGACGGGACAGAAGCAAAAATCGTGGAACATTGCATAACCGCTGCCAAATCTACGGTGACGATGAAATACCAGCTAATACCGCGAACTGCGAGCGGAATGTTACCACAGTACGACTCATGTAGTCTGGTCGTCTCCAAAGCTTCCCATCGGAACAATGGTAGGTAATCAAAGATGGGCACATCGATCGGAAAATCATAGTGGCCGGCTATGAAGACACTGAATGAGAGTAAAAGAAGACGGAGGAGTGCCCGCATTTTGTACCTTACAAGAATTACAATAAAATAACACAGCTGTTGAGAATAGAACAAAAAGCATCCTTTCATCAACAACTGCTGTTTATCGTGATGATCCTCAGTAGGAATAAATCTGATTAGATATTCAATGCCAACGGTGGCGCAAAATAACAACTCATCGAAATCGCAATGTGTTTGGTATTTTGATGAACGAACACTAGTGATTCAAATGCATATGGATTCACTGGTGCAGCCCTTCGGAATAGTCGGCCCACTTCAAAAATTCCATTTTTAGTGCTCATTCTCAAGGGTCCATGTAGGAAACTCATACCCTTCAGCATTTCCACATAACGCTCTTATTTGTCTTAATTGCGTTCGGGATTCTTGCCTGGATTGCTCTACTTTCTAAATTCCAATAACTCTAGAACTGAATCGACTTAATCATGACCGTGGGTAGCCACCGAAGCATTGACAAACCTAACTGCCCGTTTGTGTGACTCAACTCCGATCGGGGGCGTGGCGCACTGTGACGCGAATACCGCGAGTCATGCGGCAGGCCTATCCAATGACTCAATCCTGTGCTCCATCAGTGATTGCGTGTTAGTCATTCATTTTTTAGAACATTGGCTCTATGTGGGGTCCACCACTCGTTGTCCGGTCAACAAGATGTGCGTCTACAGTAGACTGCTCAAATAACCCAGTATAATTAAGATTGCGAGTGGCTGAACACGAGGTGCTGCGTTCAGCGTGATGGATATTTTTTAAATCCATGCCGAAAGTTAGTGCTGAAAAACATGGTTATTTGATCCACAAATACATAGTGAATGGATGAAAACAAATGATCTGGAACTGGTTGTAACGGTCAATTTTGGCAAGCAACGTACTTATCCGAGCCATGCTGATCGAGCAAAAAGCACTGAAATGAGTTTGGATTGGAGAAAACAGTAGGCCGTTGGCAGATAAACATGAAAATGCAAACACGCAGATCACTCTCAGCAAAAATGCGAACGAAATTCCCCAATATTGTTCATCACCTCCACTGTAACTCCAGTGGGCTAGATACTTTCCGCCATTTCAATGAATACAATTCACACTAGTGATTAGTTTTCAGCCTTTTTGGCACAAGGTGTGTTGATGAACCAGATCGCATCGGTAGACTGTCCAAACAACGTACACAACTCACAGTGACGGCTTTCGAGTTCTTCTGCAACATCGCCACTCGTCCACTTCTCTGTGTAGTTAAAACTACTAGGGATTTCGTAGTCGCGCACAGCTGGATAACAGCTCGAATCTACGTACGTTACAATAAAAGCCAGCTGTGCACAGGACAGTCATGATCCACACAGATGCGTGCGCGCACAGAGAAGAATGCGTAAAAGTGCACCACAATCCAGGCTTGGATTAGCCAACTGGGTGTGAAACCCTGAAACTTTTTATTATCGGATGAACGTTACGATGATGCGGTGACGGTACGGTTTGGTCACTCCTAGTTTTCCTATTTGTGGGCACAATTTATTTCCCCTAAAGGCCATTCAAATGCAGAATAGCCTAAATTCTTCTAGCAGCGTTCGTCCGTCCGCTGCGAAAATTCGTTATCAACTTAATAAGATAGAGTATGGTGCCAAAATATGGAGTGGCCGTTTGAGGTTGTTGTGAAGGGTACTCTCAGTTTCGTTTCACGAGCCCCTTGCAGTTGGTCTAATGTGTGCCCGCGTAAAACCATACAAGCAACATCCAGGCGCCTAATCTTGTGCACAAACAATTGAGTTGTCAGTGTGAGCTAAACGACACCTAAAATGTGTGATCCTTACAGCTTTCACAGCTTGCACTATTCAGTTATAGAAAGTTCAACCAAGCAAACACGACAGTTACGCCGCTGAACCCAATACAACGTCGCACATCCTAATGTTTTCAGCTAGAGGCCACGTGAGTCACGCGGACTCTAACATGACCTACCGTTTCTAACTCTAACAGTTGCACTTATCTTCTTTTATCGCGTTATGGATTGGTCACCTGGTATCCTTTATCGGTGAGCTGAAAGAATTAGCTGTGTACACAGTAGGAAATTGAGCAACAGGGCTGGAATGCTGGATGTAATGAGTTCATCACTGGTTCGACATCTTTTAATGCTCTGCTGAATGGATTAATTCTCAATCAGAAAAAAAGCACACAAAGTCACTTACACCACAAAAACGCACACAAACGGAGAGTAGTGGAGGTGAAACGAAAGCAAGTCCGTCTACCACATTGTGCCAAGTAACCGGTTGATCTGTCATGACAAACAGAACGAGCGCACCTTACGAACGTACGTGCATGCGGTGCATCGCAACTTAGGCAGTGCGTGCTTAGAATTCGAATCGGTTGTCCATGTGGGAAAACCACGGCCTCGAACGAGGGCAGCTCGTCGTACACCACGTTCTAGTGCCCGGGCGAGCAGATGTAGCTCGGACGGAGACCGGGCACTTTGCACATGCGCACACCAACGTTGCCAGCCCGTGGTGCGTACAGACTGGTTACTGAAATTCGTCAGTCGATCAGATCGAGTCAATAATGAAGAGCTTTCTTGTCCGTCAAGGAGAGAATTTGATTGGATAGAGCCACCGCCACGAAGCGTTCGACTATCATTACCTTAATGTGGGTACGGGGCAAGGGGAATAGAAACTGGCGTCAAACAGATGTTACACTTAGAATGACAGATAACGTTGATAACAGGAAGAATCATCCACAATCAGAACGACTGCGTACGCTATTGTCTAAGGTTGTGACAACTAACACTTGCGGCGTATGTACCGATACAGAAATAGATTAATTCGGTTTACAAGCACGAATTATAATAGCACGGCCAGTTGGACATAAGTCACATAATCGTAGTAATATGAACTAATGAACAACATGAAGTAAACGAAACCCCAAACAGCAACCAGAAAGTAGCACCCGGAAAATATTACCATGAACACCCAGAAAACGAGATTCAATCACATCAACCGAAGCCAACGTAATACTCAGCACCAGTATCAGTAATATCAATATACACACTGACAATTAAGAAATATATGCAACCGTGAGAGACCCTTCAAATACGGAGATGAAAAAAACACAAGCGATCAGGTCCAAGTGCTATACAAAACCGGGGCATAAACAGCGGGTAAACAATCGAAAGAGTGGGTCTTGACTTCGGGTGGCGATCAAGATCGCTCACCAAGCCCTCAGAAGATACGAATTTAGAGGGTTAGGGGAACCTAACACTTACTACACTCTTAGCCTAACGACATAAAGAACAATGTGGCTAACTGTTGCTTCGGAAAAGAGAAGAGGCCGATTAGGAAGAAGGGCCATGCTCGACGTTAGAATTGGAGTTCATGTGGCTCGTCTAAAATCTGGCTGAAAGCCTTAGTGGATAGCGCGATTGGTCAGGGTTACTGATGTGGAGGCCGTCTGTGAAGTAACGACAACTAAAGAAGCGGAGTGACGGAAGTCGCCGTTTTGTAGATAGCTTGTTATCTTTAAATGCAACTCAGTTCCATATTGCTAAGATACACACACATTGGTGTCTATTGTTTGAAGTAAGACGGAGATTTCAGGAGATAATTCCTGTACCCTCCCTTTGAACTAAGGCTACGCATGATTGGGGAGCAACTAAGTATCAGTGTGAGCCACTAAAGCGAAGCTGATGATGATCGTCTCAACACCTCGCAAAAAGTAACTAAGTTGCGAGTGCGAACAAGGCTTTCGCTATCCCACTCCACTCATTCACCGTACACGATTCATGGACAAATCAGTTAGATGAAAGTAGCATTCATCATCATCATAACAGCCATGAGCCTAACCAAAGGTACTGTGGCTCGGGCCGCCACTCACCTCAACAGTGACGTGGAATATCCTAGAAGGAAAGAGTACTACGAAGGACAAAATAGATTGAAGAAGACTAAATGGAAGAACTAGAAATTGTATGGATACAGATACGCCATTGACTGCGACACACCGCCATCTCGGATAGCGTCTCTAACCAGCGGTTCGAGTGATCACGAGGACCCCATCCAGGCAGGCGATGCCTGCCCACTTTGCTCAACGGAGCAGTCAAAGTCTTCATATTTCCTGACCACGTTGTTGCTTGACCACCACGCGGTTTAACCCAATCGCTAGTGCCCTCAGTATATAATGCCCGGTACGGTAAACGCTCAGCTGGCATACGGAGAACGTGACCCAACCATCGCAAGCTGTGCAACGTAACTACTTGACCAATTGATCGCGCATCCCGAACGTTCCGGAATACGCGCCGGCGAACTGCCGCATTGCTCACACGATCAGCCCACTTAATGTGGGCCAAGTGGCGGAGACAACGATGGTCAAACACAGCAAGCCTGTTGATATCTTGCTTGCGAACAGGCCACGTTTCCGAACCATACAACAAAATGGAACGCACACAGGCATTATAGACCCTTCCTTTCAGCGACAACCGAACGTCTTTTCGACGCCACAGATGACGCAGTTTGGAAAAGGCAACTCGTGCCTTTGCTATCCTCGCTGATATCTCATCAGCAATATTACAGGCTGACGAGATAGTGCTACCTAAGTACGTAAAACTGTCAACAGTCTCAAGCGGATTACCTGCAATGAAGAAAGTAGGGGTGGAAATGCCCCAGTCTTGAAGCAGCACTTTGCACTTTGAAGGTGCGAAGTGTATTCCATACAGACCAGCCCGGTCACTCACCTTGTTCAGCATGGTCTGCATGTCTTCGGCAGAGGGGCTAAGTAAGACAATGTCGTCCGCATACTCCAGGTCGGTCAATCTAGCGCCAGGAAGAAGCTCAACACCAAGCCCACTGGATTCACGAAGCGCACCCTCCAGAATGTCGTCCATGACAAAATTGAACAGGAAGGGGGAAATCGGACACCCCTGACGAACACCACTAGAAGTGATGAACGCTCGAGACAGTTGTCCATAAACTCTCACTCTGCTTGCAGAGTGAGCGTACAGCGATCTCAATAGATAGATAGTGTTAACCTTCACTAAAAAACTGCAAATGAACTTGTTTGACTGTCTTTGACAAATATCCGTCTTTTGATCCCATTTAGCCGATTAGAATCAAGCAACGTGTTTGACCAGGCGCACAAATCGACGGGCCCTGAGTGACCGTGTCTCATACAACATAGCCTTCACGGTCGTTTTGGAAAGAAGAATTCCGTTGAAGCTGATGACGAGCCTAAAAAAATTCAACGGCAAAATGAAAAAGCTTTAAGCCAATAAATAGTCCCCTTAATCTAAAAAAAAGCAAACATGGACCGTGAACGCAAAACCACTCTGTGACCAGAAGAGGTCTCAATACACAAATGGCAGGTGTGTGGCAGTCAAGAGAAAACCCACTGATTGGTCCGGACACGCATTTTGGCCCGATCGCCCGACCAAGTGCTAACAGCGCCCCTGCCAACAGTCCTAATCGGCCCTGAGTTTCCAGCGTGGAAGTAGGCAAGGGCATGCGCGCACACGATTCGGCATTGTCAAAAATCCGCTTGTGTGGAGACCTGCAAGGAGATACAATCACACACAAACCTGAGTCGTCGACAAGAGAACATGAAATGTAGAAAAACAGGGAAGCCAACTACGATGCTAGGTCCCGTGCCTAATAGTCAAGCATAGAGTTGGTAACCAGTAGAAGTGCTGTGTATACATCAAACGGAATCTACCATAATGATTGGTCAGTTTCTTCAGTAGGTTGATCCCTGAGGGTTAACCCAACTGAGAGGAGCAAACGTTAGATTAAAAAACGAGTGAAACTGCATTGGAAAGAGAGGAATCAGACATGCACACAAACACGTACGTGTTAGATGGCTTGAACAATCCAGTCCATCATTGGTGAAGTTAATGTAAGAGGCCATTTAGATAACATCCTGGAGATAAACATATTCTGACTGATACCAAGGACTCCGGTAGGGCCGGTCTTCGGTTAGCCACTGTTGCTATACCAGTTTCAAAAGGCGGGAGTGACTATGCTCACTGATTAGACAGTAGACTGTATTAATCCTCTATGTGGAGGCGTGCGAGATAGCAAAGTTATAATTACGCCAATTACCAATCACAATGTCCTGGGCTCAAACCCCGACTACCTTGACAGATTCAACCACACAAATTTGCACACAGACTGACGGTATCTCGGAGCTTCCTGCATACGACTACATGCATCACGTTTGTAATGAGAAGGCCGAAGAATTATTTTCTGCTTTTTTCAAACTGCCCCAAAATTGTGGCCCACATACTGAAAGCATCAACAATATGAACCAACGCCATTCGGGTTCTATGTTAAGACGAATTTGGCCGAGCGCAATTACACACATCTGGACAGCTGGTTCTCTCAGAAAGTAATACCCATTGTTAAACAGAGAGAGATTACTTCAAATGTCCGTTTCAAAGGTAGCAGCACATGAACGACCACAATAGCTCTACAGTATGAGCTCAGAAATTTGATAGTGATTCGCGCAGCTATGAGCTAACAACCATATTAGCAGCCGAGCTCCGGTGATCATCCAGATTACACCACACAGAACAGGCTGGCCGGCAACCATTGAACAAAACACAATTGAGTTATGGCTTGTTTTCTCCACAGTAGTGTGAGGGGACACAGCCCACTTGGATTGCCAATTTGCACCGGCTACAGCCGCAAAGGCACGAAATGGTGTTTGTAATGTGTCACGATGTCCGTCTTTAAACCTTGTTTGAACTCACCAGGTACAGATAGTTGGAATTGATAATCGAACCGGCTACCCTTTGCGTTAGCGCTCTCGTTCAACTCCCCACCATTGATTTCGCTGGCCCTCCAGGATTACAAACCTCGCTGTGTGGAACAACTGCACTAAATAACAGGCGTGTTCGTACGTGTGCCAAACGCTCCTAACTGCTTCCCTGAGTCTTGGGACAATACAAGCTTCTTATTATCCAATACAGACGTAGGCCACGGGATGAAACTTTTCAAGGAAAGTGTAACCATTGGTTGTTTCGCATGCGAGAGTATCGAGTCACAGAAAGGAAGTAGGATCATTGGAGGTGAAAACTGTACAAATACTGAGAACTTCTAGATATGGTCTTTACGCCTTCTCAACCTGTTGGGAAAGCACCAGGAAACTTACACAGACACCTCATCCTCCTCGAGTTTGACTCCATCGTGTTGATCTCCCACTGTGTCCTCCGTGTGGGACAATAGCATGGGCCGTATTACGTTGGATAGCCGAAGTCGAACTGCCAGCCGACGTAGAGCAATCTCAAGCCAAGCCAACAGGGTGGCCTGCGCTTGTTTAGCTGACACCGACTGCTTTGTCGAGCACGTATTGGAGGACGTGTGAGTGGTGACTGCCGCAGTCTGCTGGGAGAATTGATGGGAGCAATTCGAAGTAGACATGTGAAACAATGTTTCTGAACAAACTCCGCGGCAAAATGCGAAAACAACTTACCTGCTCCCGGTAAAAAGACGATTCAGTTGTGGATGAGCACGAGGCGATGACACGAATAAGAAGAGGACGCAGCTGACCAATGGTCTTGCGTAATCGCGATTCCCGCACGCCACGAGCGTTCAGTGAAGCCTCCAGACAATCAAGAGTCCAGCTGGCTCGATCTAGCGTCGTGGAACTAACATTGGAACAAGTTATGTCCGAAGCAGTTGGAAAGGTGGCACCGGTGGAAGCAGGTCGATGTGGTGTTGGCGACTTATCGTCGTCTGTGATATCAATACGGGACGCACAATACACATCATCAGATGACAAATTAGTTAATGCTTGGGAAATGTCCGGTGTAGCCTCCTCCATCTCCTGTACACAGTCAGATTTCTGCTGAGGAGACTTTGTTGATAACAGCACAGGCACTGGTCCCTCAGTTGGCCTAATTATGTACCACCGAGTACGACAGGGTTTTGAATCGGTAGACCGATGCGATATGAATGATTGTAAGTTGTCAAACACCGGGCCACTGTTCTGTTGCGCCAATTCATTGACCTGCACGCGCTCCTGTAACAGGAGGAAAGTTCGATAGTTAAGGAAAACCCACGAGTAGCATGAAAAAATGGACAAGCACGAAAGGGGACAGCATTCAGTATTACCGGCTTTACTAGCATTCGCAACTGTTCCGTAGTATACGCCGGTGCGTGATCGCCCTCCCGTAGCCGAGATGCCAACTGGTAAGTAACGTAGTCCCGGTCATCCGCGTCCTTGTACGATAGCGATCGGACAAAGTCTCGCAAACGACGCGCAGCTGAAGTACACGAAGATAAGCCCAGTCGCTCGGCACACTCAGGATAGAAGGATGAGAACTGTCGGTTTGGGATAACGGGTTTTGTGGCAACTGGATCTGTAGGCGATGGGGCATCTTCGATGAGGATGCATGGAAGAGATAATATAAGCCAGTAGCGCCTATAATGAAAGAGGGGAGTTTGAAGACTATTTTTCTACGCAGAGACAGAAAATAATAAGTGAATACCAGGTGATAGGACCGCTCTCAGTTGTGTTAATGGCTACCCCTCCTTCACATCACAAACAGACCACGCAGTATTGCAAGTGTAACAGGCTGATGATATATGACAGAGGACTGATGTGCAGTCTATAAGCTCAAAGTTGACAGTCACTGATGAACGACACACTTTAAAGTGTTTTAATCAGCCACAAAGGAACTCCACAATGATGGGGCTAGGTGAGAAAGCATGACAAGGGTCAACGTCAGTCCCAGTTCGTAACAATACACACAGAGGACGTAGGATGCATCCCCAGCCGACAAGTGGTTCTTTCCAAGACGGTCCCGTAGTTGAACATTAACACTCAATTGAGAAACCATACGACATCGACGGCATTGCAGTTCACGTGCAAGGCATTTAAAGGTAAGACAAAGGTGACGAAAGATGGTGCAATTGATCAATCTCGGGTGCGCTCTCTCAAGGTTTAAAAATTACCTACTTATGGCGGCCGAGACGAAGTAAAGCCATTAATTTTCAAAGGAAACATCTATTTCCAATGGAACACTATGGTCGCAACTGACCAGAGCCAAATCGATCACTCAGTAGATTCCATAAGGCATAGTGGGTGGGTGGGTGAGCCTTCTGATCTGCCGACGTAGTTTCGTAGCTCCACCGGTATAACATGTGCCGAATAGGGGCAGGCGTCCAGAGTGCTGATTCGATTTCAGCTGGAATCCAGATGTTTCATAACTGGGTCTCATTTGGATTAGCACAGCCATGAATGAAGGGATTTGAAGTTCACTACCATAGGCAGTCCTCACCAGCAAACTTCAACTCATCAAATTGACGACAGACGTAACGGAAGACACCGTCATGTGGTCCACAACTTATTTCGCGATTAGGACCGAGTGAGGCAGACGAAGGCCTGATTGCCGGTGCAATGATCACGAGTGTCGTTGGACAAAAGGCGCGAATCCATACAAAGCACGTAACCTCATAATAACCTTCGCGGAGTCCAGTAAGCGTTAGCTGAGTGGTAAGCACCTGAACGTCGTAGTTCATGATCACAAATCCAACGTCCGTAACCACCCTGTTTTTCCAACACTGAAAAACCTGAGGGTAGCTCACTGTTAACGATAGCGATTAACTCAACATAAGTTAGAGAGTTCATGCCTTGGTTATAACGAATGTCCCCCAGAGTTGGACAGCTTGACAGTATCGACTCTCCTCACTGACCCAGCGTGTTTCATCGCAGAAAATATCCGATGATCTGGTTTGCACTGCTCCCATGTGGAGTCGTATTTGTAGAGCTTAAGTACAAACGGCTCACGCCAGAAGGAGAATATAACGATTGCAACAGGTTAATCTTGATGCTAGTAGGCTCAATGTAGACAAGAGAGTGCCATCGGGATATGTACTCAAAAAACAGGTGGACTAGCAGCTAACGCACATAGGTGAACACCAATACAAAGCTAGTCACGAGGCTATCCAAATGCAACACGGCCAGCCTACATATGCCAAAATCGTGTTATCGGTATGAAGATATCACACTTCAAACTGTCTGGGTGCCCCACTTGTAGCACAACCTTGACAATGGAAAGTTTACCAGCGAGGGCGGGAGAGAAAACAGATGTTCTGTATACTCCTCTCATCAAAACTCATAAAGATCTGTTCCGTTATGATAGACCGAATCAAATGAGACAAACCGAAATTTCTGCAAACACAGAAGTCACGTGAAAGGAAGATATCAGCACGGTGGCGGCGACACCAACCACCGGTTACAAGATCATGAGCACAAGCTCCGGTTAATTCCATGGCTTAGAGGCCAACAGTAATACCCTATCCACACCCTACCCGGTGCGGTAGCAAACGCCATATGAGAACTTGACTTGGTATACATTTGATAAAAAAGGAAGAAACTAGAATGCAATTAACTTCAAAAAGCTTTTTGGGTCAATGTAAGTCAGAAAGGTCTTTGGGTTTGCTCTTCAGCTGCAAGTAGATGGAGAAGATGAGAAATTTGCGGAAAGATGGCAGGGGTTCATGAGTGCAAAAAATGAACAACTCAACTGCAACGGGTGGGGGATGTTGGTTTGTGTCGATTACGTTTCTAGTTGCGAACGCGCGCAGGAACAATACGAACTACAGTATACATCAGTTATTTAAGCATAAGTCTGTATGACAGAGTAGTTTCTGACCGACCATTAAAGTACTGAATGGAGCAGCAAAGCCAAGCCCATCATCTCTCTCAAGACCGAAATTGGTGTATCAACACTAATGAACAGCCTGTATACAAATATACACGTAAAGGGTTGGATCCAGCGGGGTAGTGGACAGCCGGTTAAAGC
Source organism: Paragonimus westermani (assembly GCA_008508345.1). Taxonomy (NCBI): domain Eukaryota; kingdom Metazoa; phylum Platyhelminthes; class Trematoda; order Plagiorchiida; family Troglotrematidae; genus Paragonimus; species Paragonimus westermani. Next base: position 32,114 of record QNGE01004474.1, read on the forward strand.
TAGCTGGGACACATTAGCATCAACTGCGTCTAGGAAATGGAAACATGATCGGTGAATAAAGCGGCAGAATGGTAATCCGGATAACCACTAGATCATAGGGCCGTGGCCAATAAAGTTACAGAAGGACACGTGAGTTACTTTCGTCACTTATTGCACTTCTGTTCCCGTGGGTTAAAATCGATCTGGAATTGATTATTCATAAAAACATCTCCCTCCAAGGTTCGTGATAAATATTTACCAGTTTGTAGACAACCACAAAAATGGTTGACAGATTTGAGCACTTATAAACATGGAGGGTGAAACCCTTCTCTGAAACCTTCCTCTTCCCTGTCACATTTACCGAAGCCAAACGAAGCCTTCACCCATGTCACCACATACGGTTTGCGCTGAGCCACTGGTGGTTTCACCCACACACTCCGTAACCACCCCACATTTGAAGTAACAGGACCAAAAGGCATGTGGGTGGGGGATTTTTTTTCCAGAGGTTCAGACTAGTTAGCCAAGTGAACAGATGAAGTTAAATGAGTATCACTCGGGGGAAAAGATGGGACACCCCAGTAGTCGTAAGAGCTGGTCACCTAACTGAGAATAACGGAAAACCAAGAGCAATTTGTAACGTTATGCGTTTCAACCACTACAGAGATGTCGTCCATTAAGACTGCGTAAGAGTCGAGCTAAAACGGTAAACAACCATTATGTGTAAACGAAAAGCATGATTTTAACCCACCCAACCCCGGTTGTAAAAGTCAACGATTCAAACATAGGCTTGAGAGACAGTCGATGAGCAGATACGGGTGGTCAAATTAGTCCACAAACGAATAGCAACCGGTGTGCAGAGAATGGCATAAAATACGATCATAGCAGAAACACGTGCACTGTTGTGTCCGAATCAGTTTGTGTTGAATCAGCAACAGTAGGAAGAAAACGTGGAGAACTTCTTTTTATCGTTCTCCATACGGATAAGTTATCCTACCGTGTTCGTTCGGGAAGTTTACCCGTTTATGTCAACCTTGCGTCGAAACCCACATACAGTTCAGCTCCGCAATGTTCATGCGAAGTATATTCATCTTCTCCAACTATAACGATGGTTTTGTGCACACCATCGCTTTCCACCATATCAACGTATTAAATAAGTTCTGCCTCCCATTTCTCAATGCTAGAAAACGATATAACTTTCCTGTCAAATTAACGCAGGACAATCGATACTCACGTTTGGAAATCTCAACCCCAGAGTCATTCATCGATGAAACAATACTTTATCAAGATTAGGTAGGAAATGTGAGTTGAACGATGTATTCGTTCATTTAAGGAATATTCCTCAGTCTCCTGGAGAACGATTTCAGGCTAATATTGTACGCGACATCACGCATAAAATTGAAACGGCCAACTTCGAACAGTGTGCTGAAAAATGTTACGTAAACCACACCGTTATTTCGAAAACCGTTACTCCATTTTATACCACAGTATTCTCATTCGGCTGAGAAACGTCCAATCATCAGGCTTTATTTTATGTTGTTGATGGAACCAATGACCCAACCTAGGGAACACGAAAAGCGTTCACCCCGGGATAGACGGACGATATGAAGAAAATCCCTACTTCAACCCCAACTGTATGCGATATCCACACACCCAGCAAAATGAATGAATCCGAAAATCAGCAACGTAGAGTCCACATATAAAAGACTCGTGAGTACTTCACACGCCGTGCTAAGAGAATCTAGCGTTCTTAAAAACTATGCGAACCAGGTCCTTCGTGCACTTCAGTTTTGTAGCTTCGATAAACCTAACACCAATGGCTCAAGGCGTGATGATGTACTCGGTGAGAAAACGATCAGTTCAATGTTGCTGAGACACACAGCCCGACAAATAGCGGGTTATCCAGAAGCAGCAAAATCCGACCTTCCTAAGTTTACTTTGGTGTTCAGTTTCTTTAGACAACTGGTGAAGTGTCCTTTGTTCATCCAATTAATTCCAGTTTTTCTGGATGCAACACTATTTCACATTCCGTACTGAAGGCAAACAGCGTCACCGGACTTTCATTCAAATACTTAGCCCCAATACATTTGGTGTAGGACCTTGTTTCAGTTATAAACGAAAATATATCTCAGTTTCTTCAAATGTGAATACGTAATTAGATGGGTACACGTTGCATCTATCTTCAGTAGGTGCAAACCAATCCTCAGTCTATACGGTCGATATACCATCTACACCTCCATTCAAGGCACGAGATCTACAACTGTTCAATAGTTGGGATTCGAAAAGCCCCTATGGTCTTCAGAGAAACGGTTGAGTCCAAGTGGATGAACAAAATCCTCGGCTTTCTGATGGTTGGGAATAGTGGTGGTGGTGTTGTTTGTAGCTCGGGTTGATGGTTTTGGCATTGATATGTTCGCCGAGCTTGGCATTTAGGTTGCAAACGTTTTATCACCAAGCGAGGTGACATCATCAGTGCGTGAGTGTTTCGGCGTATAATTTTGAATGTGGCGTTTGGTGAAGTTGGATCGATGCCTGCTCCTATACAGCAGAGTGGGTGGACCTACTGGACTGAATTCTGGTTGGTCGCTTTTTTGTCGTGTTTGGCCTGACCCACTATTGGCCGAGTACCGGCACATTTTTGCCGCGTGCGTTGGGAAGTTATAAATATACCCGATCTTTAAGGCCACTGTGCACAAATCAGCACGACTGTAGAACTTTCAGTCCGCTCTCAACAATAGTATTCCATAGACGTTCATTTTAGTCTACAAGGCTCAATGTATTCGGTAACTGTGGCTTACGGGTACTCAGACGGAATATAAACCCTATTGAATTTCTCATTCTGTAACTGCTTTGGTCGGACAAAACATGGTCGCGAAAAGTCAGGTATCGTAATCGATTCTGAGAGCGTGATGCACTCTTAGATGGTACTGGTGCAACCCCAATTTAGATGAAGGCACACTCACCTTGCCTTGCCGAACCAAGGCAAGGTTAAACACAAATTGAGGATAAGCGTACCGTGATGACCAGTGTATGTGGATCACCAATAAGCACTCAGCCTGCGAAGGGCTGCCACTTCTTTTGTTCGCAGATGTTTCCAAACATGACTCGTATTAGGACCACTACCATCAGGTTTAACGAAACCGAGAATGACGTGAGTAAACACGAAGCGCGGTAGTGAACGTAATGGACATCGTTATTAAGAGGTTTGTGCACTGAAAATGTGATCACTACGAAAGAGTGTGCGCAGAAAATCCAGGTAAAAAAACGCGTGCGCAATGAGGACTTCTCAAGATGACTTTATCAAACAGCATCAAAGTTTATCGGTTGTGCCAGTTCGGAAACTGGATATGCAGTGCATGCGATACTGAATCGATTTGTGATGCTACATGCGAAATCCAACGTTGTCCAGTCTGCTTTCGGCAGAATTAATAGGTAGCTCGCAATATGTGACTGAAGATGCAACCAAAACACATACTAAGTTGACTGGGCGTCTGATGCCATCAGGAAAGTTAAATTACGTGGGTGGGATAAGAAATTGAAAGCTACACCGTACGATCAGTCGAAGCCGTACAACCGAAATAGCACTAAGATATTTCGTCTAGAGAACAGCTGTCAACCATAACAATGAAATTGTAATACAACGAAATGGGAAAAACAAAAACACTCAAGATCAAACTAGTTCTACGAGATGTGGCTTACCGACAAAAACGATCCTGACCCAGCGGAAGCATGGAACAACCGCGTGATGCTTCGAAGATATTGTTCCAAAGCTGCCGCTCACTTACCGTGGAGCTGGTCACAGGCGGTTCTGTGACGGTAGCGACTGAAGAATCAATTGTATTCATGGTAGCCGTAGTTGTGCAATTCGTTGTAGAAGGCGTCGAACAGAAGTCACTGTATACAAAACAGAGAAGGATTATTTATGAGCAAAGCGGAATAACTACGTCTCGTGTCATGCGATTGGCACTGTGCAAGATTGTGTCTGCCATCAAACAAGCTTACAAACTATTAGTGTTATCATTACTGTCAATACTACTACCCTGTGAGCCGTGAACGGAACAAACAAACAGAAGGCAATCAAACGGCGGCCGACACACTGCAATGGAAACTCGTAACGCATGGATGGTACGGATCTAAAGCGAACGATCTCGAGAAAGGCGAAAGTAAAGGAATTCGCTGGATTGCATTCAAGACACATCAGTATCACAAAGCTGGATGGGCGAAAACAAATAAGTTCAAGGAGAAACGACTCAGTGGTTCGATTGCGGGTCAGCAAAACAGAGAAGGAAATGCTCTAGTGAATAACAGATGAACGAATCCGAAGCTCACTGGTTTTCGGTGAGCAACAGCCAGTACGTCATAAATTCAAGTAAGCTGTGGACCAATAAACACGGAATAATTGTCTAAGAAACTTACACGGACATAATCGACAGTAGTAAACAGATGATTAGAAATAATGGTTAAATGCCGTACGAACAGAAAGAAAGAAAGCAGACCCTAGCCCGAAGAAGAGATTGGGAAAAAGAGTGGTGTAGTGCACAGAAACTGCGTGCTTATGTTCAAATACCAAGAGGAATACGTCCCGCAAACAACTGAGTTGCAAGTTGCTTGTTCGTTCCATTTACCGTTTCTATTTCCTAAAAGCTCAACCAGACAAAGGCGACATCCACGTCAGCATACTCAAGTAAAAGAGGGCGGCCGAGATGAACGCCACCATCCGCACCTCGTGGCTGTGGATTGTCTTAAAGAGAAATGAAGACAGTTACTAGCGCAATGGCCACACTAAGAATGTTCGTTTCCGTGTTGAATGATCTCGTGACCAATTGCCTTTGACCAAATCTGTTGAAGAAGGCAGTCACTAAGTTCTGTGACAGAAATCAGTGCATCCGTGACTGACTACGAAACAATTGGGGTTCTGTCGACGAAGAAGTAGTCACGCACAATAAGCGATAGTACTACCAAGTTATGGTGGATTCACGGTTTGCAGCCGGATCTTCTATAAGATGTCACAAAAGCTCTTTGACGGTACTAAGACACGGTGTATTTTACTCAGTCACAAAAAAGTTTCAGATGTCCCAATGGGAGCACGTACTTCCAGACGACATGCAGTCTTTCTAGCGTACTGACATTTCCAATCTTCGTCAACCATGGACAACCTCCGAGGAGGACGTACAAATTACCTCGGTGATTACCTGTTCCAACGGGCACATAAGGTGTGCCGAATACCTAGAATCACCGGACCTCATTCGAAGGGCGTACGAATCAATTTGGTCACCAAACCCCAGCAACAGTAAACACGCATCTCAGTAGCCCTGTCGGCCATTTCATTTTCACATGTTAACTCATCATCTGCCCACCTTCACCGTTGTGTTAATCGACCCCGGTGTCAGTAAAGACATTTCGTCGTAGAACGGACTGGCTTCTTTATAACCTGACCCGATCACCTAAATTAATGTATCCATAACAACTGGGCAAATGAACTCGCTCGACCGTCCCTACCAAATAATCGCATTTTGATTCCATCGCTGCTTACCCGTTGATGCCAGTCGATGCGCTCAACCGAAAGCATACATCGATGGTTGAATACATGGAGACGGTTAACGTCCTGTGTCTTGAAAGGCACGACTCGAAGCTATGAACGACCAAATCTTCCGCAATCCCATTGTATACGTGCCCCCTTGAACTTCGAAGAGATATCTCTCCGTCGCAAAAGATGGCCCAAAAAGTGTAAATACTCTAAGGACCAAACACAACATTTACACCGCAAGGCGCTCCGATTCAAGTGACACGCTAAGTTGCGCAACGCCAAGAAACCATCAAGACGCTTAGACTTCGACAGGCGCAATCCTGGTAACCGAGCTCGAACTCACGTTTACGGTAGTAGAAGCCGGAAGAATTACCGTTGGTCAGCCGTGAACAAGAATAAACATTACTGACCATAATACACTGCCTCTTCCGTTGGTGCTTTCATTCACTGATTATATGAGTTACACAGCGTTTAATCTCTACACCAACGAAACAATGAGACATTCTATTTATAAAAACATGATTCCTTGAGAAGTTTAAGACTCCTATTACTAGTACCTACCAGTTCCTCAAAAATTTCAACAAAATTGCCATCATTATTGTTGAACAGTTGGGAAACTTGATGGAGTAAATTAAGCACTACTCAGGCCTGACGATAGCAACTGCATTCTCGTAGACTTTCCAGCCATCTGTTTACCACGAAAAACGATAGACCCGTATTTAGAGTGTTAAGGCCCAAAAACGGTAGTAATCATCTCAGCAACGGCTAAGATTTGAGCCGCCGCCCATGTTCTCATGAGAAGATCACTTTGATTACTGCGTCACTGGCCTCAACATTAGAGACGACCGAACTGTTAACACCATGTTCTGCAGCAAGCTTAATTATGGTAAATCCTTAACGGTAAAAAAACGAGCAACCGGACGAAATGCACGGAACTGCTAAGGTCCAGTAATTAAAAACAGTCAGAATCAAGACGCCTACGTCTGAAAAGCAACATGTGACCGCAAGCATACAGCTGAATACGAAGACGGTATAAGCAAGGCAGCTCCATGGCGGCTATATTGGGCAGATGAAGACCTGTCCCAAAGAGGAATAAAGACAGTTACTAGCGCGATGGCCACACTAAGAACGTTCGTTTCTCGTGTTGGATGATCTCATGACCAACTAGCTTTTGACCAAATCTGTTGAATAAGACAGTCACTGAGTTCTGTGACAGAAATGAATTCATCCGTGAGATGGGGGCAAGCAATCAAACAACGTAGTGAAAGTAGTAAGGGGGCAGACTAAATCCCACTGGCGACTGAGTGTTTGTATGTAATGTTCACTAGTTGAGCATAAACAGGAGAGCGTTATGAACTCAATCCCAAATACCCTGTCTTTCATACCTATACATAGATGACCCTGAATTCGCATGCCAACCATAACCCATCATCACACATTTTGATTCGATGGAAATCAAGCAAGAGGACCGATGGCTCATTATCATCATCAAAGACAGTAGTCCATCGGTGGTTCACGCTGACGCTCAAGTACCAAATTACCAGGAAAAATAAAAAAATCCCTAGCCGAGGAAACAAAGAAAGGAAGGAGACCTAACTAATAAAAAGGCATGTATATGTTCAAACATCAGACTTCAAGGTGCCTACACCTTGCGAAGAAACAACCGAGCTGCAAATGAAAGCAAGACGTTATACAACACGACCGCTTTCCTACCGTTTTCACTGCCCCCAGGCCATTAAGTCCACTTGCTTTACAAACAGTTAGGAAAAAACCTTTCCACCACCGACTGTGAATCGCGAGAGCTCCAGACAGGGAAAGGGAGCCAACGACTTTTGCGAAGTGAAAACTCACAATGAACGACATAAACGCGAGAGAAGCAAAAATCGTACCAGTACCTCGTACGAGGAGAATCGTCCATTTTCTCGAGGCTGGAACTTTGTGACGAAGGTTTAGAACCATTAGGTTTATCACATGAACCACAGCCAGACTGGCCAGTTGCACGTCCGCCCCGATTGGTAGACTTCACACGCTGCACACCAATGTTTGCCGACTCAGGAACAGATTCATCAACCCAAGAGTCTGTGCGTAAAGCACGTAAGCGGGTACGCAGCAGTCGCTGCCGTTCAAATTGTTCCTCCAGATGATCGCGCAGTTGTGGATAGAGAGCCAGTTGGTCCATAAGACAGGTTAGGAGCAAGAGTTTCTCGTGAGTAGCTAACTCATACACAGAGACTGTTTAAAAAACACAAAGGATGCCACATCCGTGGGATAAAATTATGTGCATGCAGTAAGAGGACATAGTGAAAATTATGAACTACAGTGTACACGTAGCATACGTAGCAAACGGCACCTCATTTGGTAGCTCTTGAAGGTAATTAGAAAAACATATTCAGTGCGACCAGGATCAACGTCATTATCAACAGTAATGCATCAGCAATTTAAACAGATGCATAACCGTTAAAAGTACCAGAGTAGAGTATATAAAAACACCTTCGCATAGGAAATTAAAGACGGTATCACCATTAATAAAGGCAACACAAAGATCTGGTTTACAAAACCAAATATCTGGAATCATACATGCAGGATCAGAGAATCTGCATCATGAAAATAAACAACTGGGTTCAAAGTGAGCGCACAACATCTACATAACCAGCCTCTAGTGACCCTCGAAGCTCCATTTAATAATACGTTTTTAATGAGCGCAGATTATTGTTGCTTCTAATAACATCTCCAGTCACGAGATCAGTGAGCCAGAGAGATCATTGCTCAGAAGATGAATGAAACCGACCGGACTTTACCACTTTCTGTCAAGTAACTATCTATCTTGTACCTTACGTTAAACGGATTCCACATCTAAAATAAGGACCTAGAGCTGAAGACAATTGGGAGTACAAGACTTCATCACCCAACTCTGCGCCTTTTTAAAGAACGGGTCAATGAACTCGCTTAACACTCACTATCAGACCTGGCTGCCACTCACCTACTGGATCTCGATGTGTACGAATGAATGACAATCCATACCCTTCCCAGTTTAAGATGTCTCGATATCAATTTCGCGTGTCTGGATGTCAACCTACGATGTTCCACGAAGGCTAGCAGGATTTTAACAACGAACAGGATCGCACGGCTAATGCCAATACGGGTAGGCTGAAAGACAAAAGAATTGATTATCACTTACAAAATGAAAAGACGTAGTCCCTCCAGGTGCTCGCCTGAACCCAGTTACCTGGGTCATCTTAAATTGATTTCGCGGCACGCGAAGATGATATCGAAACATCTTTAATTGGAAGAGGTATGGTGAATTAAGATATTACGGTTAGTCGCCATCTTTATTTCGATAGCACTTGAAAAGTGAGAGTTGTCGAAAGGTATACTCAAATAAAGCATCAAATAATTAGATGACCGTAGACAATAATGGTGAATGCCCTTTTCAAAGTGGGGAAAATCTGAATCAAAATGCGCGTGAGTATAAAAGTATGCTGCAGTAATGAACACAAAATTGTAAGGCCCTATTTATGGTTCTTCCAGACTAGGCCAAACTTCCATCGTTTAGACGCAGTGAGGTATCACTCAGTTCTATAAAAAGTGGCAGAAAAGGTCATCATCGTCTGAGCCGCGCGAACAACATGAACAATTACAAGGCATACCTTCATTCAATTTTTCCAATAAGGAGGGGTGGTCACGTGCCAACATCACAGCTGGATCATCCAGTGGTCGAGCCCCACCCCAGATTTGTCCGCGCCAACCGCCAACTCGGGCGACTGCACCTACTAGATGTAACCATAAAGCTTTGGTAAGCCCGGTGCGGTCAAGTGGGCACAGCGAGGTGGCTCCAGCTAGAGTCGCCATTGTCACTGCACGAGCATTGGAATTGCGGCTAGGAACGGACTGGTACTGATCCTCTTTGATCGTGCCCTTTTCAGCCGGGTCCTCAGCAGAAGCGACCACAATTGCTGCTTTGCCAGCTGCTTGACTGACTGTTGGACTGGGGATGCCAACGAGCTCACTCATCCGCGTAGCGACAGCGGCATCTCGAAGCACCCGTAGATAGTTGCTAGCGTCTGGACCAGTAGTGAGTTCTTCGTACAGAGTCCCATAGTCAGACGCGTGTCCAATGGTGTACAAAGCAAGGCTGGAACCTCGTTCAGCGGCAGCGACAGCGGCTGCAGCCGCGTGGGTTGCTGCCAATACGGAGGGAGTGACTTGTCGATTGTTCGCCTCTGCCTGCAGTCAGAAGATAGACATAACATAGAGAATCGTAGACACTCCAGTCCGTCAGGTGTAATCTATAATCACATCTTCGAAGTTCCTATTAACTTATTTCTGTGATTCAAGCAAGTAGAAGAAGCGTAAAACGAGACAACCATGAGGGTTGTACTTAGACTGAACACATCTACATATGTCAGTTGCCTGCAAACCCAATTGATCACTCCATCAATTCGTTGTGACCGGCGTTCTGTGGAATGGCTGAAAAAAGAGAACGCCGTCTGAGCGACTCTTAAATTTGCTGAATTACGCACAATGTGACTTGACTGACTTTTGATCGTAAACAATCCCACATATACGTCAAAGTGTTTTGGCGCTGATGGACCTGTCGACCAAGGAAATGTTCGCAAAAACTATCCTTGTTATAAGCGGAATTATATGATCATTTGAACTCAGACCATTCAATCACCGTCGTACAGCAACACTATCATGGTGGCTGAATTAAATGAGTTTGGTAAGAATACGAGGGGGTAATCTGGGAATTACATAGACCACAGATGGAAAGTAAATGGTTTTTTTATTTACCTCACCCAAATAAAGCGGTGACGGCTGACGAAATCAGACAGTAACAAAGCACTGGGGGACACGTCGGACCGACAAGCAGGATACGTGCAAGTGGGGTTGTCACGCCAACCCGAGAAAATAACGCCTATGGATTTGGCCTTACTTGGCCACTTGGAAACGAAGTGGCCTAAACAAGCAGACAGTGAGTCATCAAGTAAATGGCCATATTTAGCCACTATTTCATGATATATATTTACAGACATTTCATTCATTTGGTCGAACTGTTTTTTGGCAATACAGCGTGTTTTCCGCAACCGTGTCTTTCTTGTCTCCGCGCTACTAGACTAGGGGAAGCCGCATAGCAGACACCCAGGTCTAGCAGTCAAGCCGTATTAGAACGTTTGGCAAGGGAAAGGCCCGTTACATCAGGAACCACTTAAACCAAACAGCAACCAAAGATTTAATCTATACGGATAATTAAAGAGTCGGACGTTACAATCGCCGTAGTTATGATTAACCAATACGACCTTAAGCCAGATAAATAAGCCAATAAGTTTCAAGGCACAGAGTGGAAATAAATGTGTCGTATTGATGACCCAACACTATGTGAGGATAGACGCTGACTGGCAGTTTGACCGAGTCAGATTATCTAACAGTCAGTGCACACACCCAAAGCAAGATTGTGTTCGCCATAACGGATGGATCGTCTGCACCATCCCAGTATGTTCCGGCAACTGCGGTCCATCAGGCGTTTGTCCATCTAACTCAGAAAGTCAGGTAGTGTAAGTACACTAGTATAATGCATCCGGTTTCACTCTCTTCCACGATCCTAGAGTGATCCATTTAGCCTGAACACCCCAGGAGATATAAGGGAACATCATGGCGACTCTGTGGATTATATCCTAAAAAGTGGAGGGTATAATGAGCATGCGAAGCAAATGCTTATCAAACCTTCTGCCAGCTGGGATCCGAATTAAAACTCATACTTGGGTTAACGGTGAGTGATTCGGAGCGAGCATCAAACGAAGATAAACACATCACTTGAGTCGATGTAACTTTTGTGTATCCCATAAGGTCCCATCCGTCCTCTAGACTGGGATTCAGCATATGCTGAGTGTGGTTGGTTAGACACAGTGAAGAAAATGGCAATAACCCGTAAACGGTGAAGTTATTGTTCTGTCTGTCGTCCCAGTCAACTTTGATTGTTAGATTTCAAACTTCTTTACAAGTGAAAAAAATTGAACCGCGTGCAATGTAAAGCAGACCAAAAACATTTTGGATATCGTTGTTTTCTACCAACGTTCTATATTTGCAGTTGCTTACCTATTCTCTATACCAACTGCATCCGTGCCACGAGGTAAACAGATTGACGATGAACGACTCCTCTTACAGCTAGGTATATACAAGTGCGTACGACACAATAAGTAGTGGATAAGGAAACCTTAAGTTCCTGGGTGTATGAAAGGTGATCCGTGATTAAATCGAACTATTTCAATCAGTCATGAAAATAACCGAGAATGTAAGGAATAGAACATAAAGCTGTGGTGGTCGACAGGAATGAGTTCCACTGTTCACTGCAAATACTTTGTCTACAAATCTAATTCACTGGAGCCTCAGTCTTGAACTAATCTGCGAAACAAATCGGCCGGTCTATTGGCGAAAACTGGCCAGAACAAAATTTGATCAGTACAGACACATCGCGGGGCCATGAGTGTGATGTTGGGTTTGCGTGAGCTTCAGTAACGGTGTGGACCAAATTTAATCATCTTCGTTTCAAAACTACATCACTTGCCTCGACAGAACTTCTACTGCTGGAACGCCAGTCGTACATGTCTCAACGTCGCCTAAGATAATGAGCACGAATTCGTGCGAAAAGAACGAAGTTTGCGGTTGGCAAGGCTCATTTGAAACACACTGTATATGCCCAGATGAAAAAGTCCTTCCTTGCATCCAAAACACCTGTCTGCCTTCTCAACTGAATAGGATCACTTCAAGAAGAGCATCAATAATCACCGAAACCAGCAACGTTCGATTCGCTTTTGCATATACCTTCGCTCAATTCTGATAAATATTTTTCGCTCGATGTTTGCGGTAATTGATGCATGCGTATTTCAAGTAGTGCTTTGAGCTTAGCATCGATCTATAGCCAACACTACATGTGTCAGTGAAGATCAACTATGGGCGACATAGCCAGTAGTTTCCTGGCGGTTGCCACGACGTTAAGCTCAAAAATTCGATAAACGAAACAATGAGAGGAAACGAGTCCCCAAGATACGAAGCAGCCACTGTTGCAAAACTGACGAATTCTGAAGGTGAAGTGCAATCAATTAGCTCCCTAGCCGGTGTACTCACCAAAATTCATAAGCGTTTGAACGGATAAGCCCTCTTCGCCGAACAAGTCAGTGGTTTATCATATCCCCCGGAATAATCGGTAATTAGGCACACTACTCAACGAAATCACAGTAGTGAACACATAAATTATGAGAAAAAGCGCGTAGCAAACAAGCTTGTTTTCAGTGCTTGAAGCAAGCACTGAAAACAAGCTTGTTTGCTACGCGCTTTTCTCATGACTACACTGGGCATATTCACGATACATATAAACTAAACGCCACTTTTGGTCATAAAAAGTACTCGAGGGCTAGTTGGGCAAACCTACATCAAATCTTCTGATGGCACACAACAGTCCCACTAAAATGTCAGCCAGCGGACCGCATGGATTCGATTCTACCAGGGCTGCTTCCAAAGCAGACCAAGAAAGCGTTAGAGGTAGGTTTTCATGAACTCGACGACCGCGAACATGTTCATATGAGTGGACCTGTAGGTTTAATTGATTGCCGAAGACATGGAAGAATTCGAACAATTGAAATGCAGTCCCCAAGTCCTCTGGTGGGATTCGGGAGGAAAACTGAAACCAGAGAAAGATTGAAAATAAAAGTAAACGTAGTCCTTAGCTACAACGACCGAATCGAACGGGGAAAATTCGTCAAGATATTTTTCCCCCAAAAGTTCTACAATTAGATTAAATAGCGCGTAAATTAGGTCTTTCAGTGTGACGCTCGACGTTAAGTTAAGACGTAATGGGATATCAGGGATCGAATATAAGAAGGAATAACCGAGAATTGTTAGGCACGGGTGACAGAGAGGATGATCACGCAATGAAGTGGTGATAGATTGATGTTCTGACAAAAACAGGAAGGGAACCATGTTTTGTGAATAAAAATTAGAAGCTGCAAAGAAAAATTTGTATAAACAATACTTCCTGACCGAGATCATGCGTAAGACTCAACGAACAACTATCCTCTAACCAAAGAAGAATGTTTTAGCTTACGAGAAGCATTACAGTGTTCAAAAATTAACGTCAATCGGGCAACCTGTGATAAAAGACTTTTGAAAACCTGCAACATTTGAGTCAAGTTTAGGTGCATTTCCAAAACAAACGGACCCGTTTAGATAGTGGTAGTCGTACTTTGCACATCTTTTCAGCATTGACATATAGTGTAGTTAGTATGTACGATTGGTCTGGTTGTTACAGGATGAACACACAACTTTCGCATTCAGATAAACTTTTGGTATTTTACGTACAAAACCCGTCTGTTTAACAACAAACACGTCCGGAAAGCGCAAAAGTATTGGTGGACGTGGTTGTTTTTGGATGGAGGAAAACCGTTTCAATCTCAGGGAACTCGGTAAATGCGAGTGTGACACAGTGGGCGTGAAAACTTCACCTCGCAAAATGACATATCATCATGTTTATTGACGCGGTTTTATCAAGACGCCCCTTAACACCATAAAGTGTCATGGGCCCGTAAAAGGTGGGCCATCAAGGACCTAAGTTAGGATTTTATTATGACTATTAAAACCATCGCAGAATGATTAAGGTAGACACGTCGACATAGATAATATCGTCAACCGGTTTGGGCTAAAGAACAGAAAACCAGCATAAAGTGATGAATTTTACATAATCTCCCTATTTTGTTGTACAACAGCGTTACAACACACAGGTTAGGATGCCGTAGACTGTGAAGACCTGCACATAAAATAAAAAACGGTTGTTCGAAGCCAGAAACTTTCTCACTTATAACTATCTTCGTATCTAAGGCCGGGATTTGGTTACGGAGAGCGATATGCGGACAACCACAATGATTTCGAGGAGGTCGTTTGGTTGCTTTATTACAGCAAGAAACTGTAAGTAATTGATCAAAAATGGTTTGCTTCAGTGTGTTTACCATTGCAAGTACAAACTCGCAGATGGAGCGCTTATATGCAATGATTATTTCTTAATACAGCAAGCGTTTGGTTCTTTTTGTCCGGTTTTCCGGCGACTACAAAGGGCATGAATAAGTCAAAATGGTGAGCTGATTTGTCATTTTCCCTCATTCGAATAAACCGTTTAATCAGCTCTACGATGCACACTTCACTTACATTGACAAGAGGCCAGCTGAAAGTCATCGATCACACGAACCACTTTATTTTTCCTTAGTAATCTGCCATCCTACCAACGGCATGAACAAGTTGGGTGTAGTCCTGTACAACTTCCGTATCATTTCTATTCAGAGGACTGCACTTGAATTAAACCTCAAAAAACGTTTTGTGTATGTTCCTGGAAGACATATTTCTGCATATCAGGAACGTAACACAATAAAGTCCGTATCATACAAAAATGTGTGGAAGAGACCAAATGGTTTCCTTCAAACTGTACCATCGTGGTATGAGCTCGCTAAAGGCAGATATTTCCATCTAGACAAAGAGAAGACCGCAAGCCCGAGCTGGTGCCTGTCATCACCATCATCAGAGACAGCAATACATCAGTGGTTAACACCAATGCTTAACTGCCACACAACCATGAAGAAACAGCAAACCTTATATAGAACGAGAGAAGGAAGAAAGAAGGGGACGGGAAGACACCTAACTACTGAAAATGACTACGTCCATATTCAAATATTCAACATCAAGGTGCCTACACCTTGCAAACAACACAACCGAGCTGCAAGTGAGAGTAAGGCGTCATCAGCGAGACAGCTTCCTTACGGCTTTCACTGCCACGCGTCATTAAATGCACTCACTTCACAG